>JAVQJL010104209.1:0-53548 GCA_036024295.1 Nannoperca obscura
CCCCCCCCCCCCCCCCCCCCCCCCCCCCCCCCCCCCCCACCGGGTGCCTGCCAGATGACTACTCTGTCAGCCAAATAATGGGCTGCCATCTGCTGTCTAGCATACACAAAGACAAACAGTGTGTGTGTGTGTGTGTGTGTGTGTGTGTGTGAGAGAGAGAGAGTTCGTGTGCTTGCTTTTTGGTGTGTTCTCAGAGGAAGAAGGCAGGGGGATATTTGGTCATGTCTGTTTCATGTCTTCAGTGCACAAGGTAGACACAAAAATGAACATACACACACACACACACACACACACACACACACACACCTTATTTAGTCCTTTAATGTCTAACTCAATGATGGAAACTAAAGAGGGTAACAGACCTGTATAGGATAATAAAAATGGGCGGAGCGCACTATGGAATGCCAAGTTTTACAGCAAATTAAAATTAGCAGTGGAAAATCAAACTCACTTCCATACATCTAACAAGTCTAGTCTGTGTCCAACAGGTATGTGTGTACTTGTCAATAAGTCATTATAGTCCCAGAACCGCTTCCCTTAACTACATGCATGAAGCATAAGGTGGAGGGGCTGCTGCCAATAACCAATTAAGAGGCAAAAGGTCCCTGACATCTTTCACCTCTTAGCACGGGTCAAACAAGAACAAAAGATCCTCTTGTAGAAGAACGACAGCGAAGGGAGGAAAGATTGATTAAGTGGACATGGCGTGCATGCGGCGCCCTTGTGTTTATGTGCACATTGTTTGTATGCATGCGCACTGCTGCTCCTTCACCATAAGGCAAGTCGTCACGTCCTTTGCCTCCCTCCATTTGGGGGGCAATTGAGTGAATGGGCCTGTAAAACCAACAGGCCCGAGGACAAAGGAGCCCGGGGGCATTAAGTCATGGGTGAGTGGGCCCCTTTAGGGCCAGCAGCTGACCCTGTGGAGAGGCCTCTTGTTCTGGTGGAGGAGGCTCGTGGCGCTGGACCCCGGGCCAAGTTGACAGCATCCCAACATATACAGCACATAC
Source organism: Nannoperca obscura (assembly GCA_036024295.1). Lineage (NCBI taxonomy): Eukaryota > Metazoa > Chordata > Actinopteri > Centrarchiformes > Percichthyidae > Nannoperca > Nannoperca obscura. The sequence continues at coordinate 1,011 of JAVQJL010104209.1, forward strand.
ACACACGACAGGGGGTTCGGCTTAAACCACTCTATCAGTTGTAAACCCCCAACCCAAACAATTCACCTGCATGGCTGTCAGCTCCACCTGGGGACACAATACAATTAAAGTTGGGAGGATTTGGGGAGTTTTTTCAATTTCTATTTTCACCAAGGAAATGGCTTTCAAGGAATCAATTTTTTTGGCAAGAGCTCAAGAGGTTTGCTATGCATGCTGTGAGCATGTCAGAAAAACGAAAGGATCATCAGAAATCTTTATTATGTGGGAACACCATGGAACCTACACTAATTTGTACAGGGGCACTTGGCAGAGAGAGATAGCTCCACTCATTCAACACATGGTGAAAATGTAGACATAAAACTTAAAACGCCATAGATGTCATGCAACATGATGCATTTATTTTTCCAAATTAAGTACATGGTTACACAGACAGCAGGATTTCTATGGTACCTTGGTTATGATTTCAAATGCTACAACATATAGAGCGAGTGTTACATCTGTGATTCACCTCGTCAATTAAAGCAAAGTCCAGCATCTTGTGTATTGCTCATGCATAACTACAGTAGTATATAACAGCTGCTACTATCCTGCATGTGTACTTAATCCCCTCAAAACCTATGATGTTACACGGCCAAGTGTTAACATACGGACATATTAACATGCGACTTAACAAATGGAATGTAAAAACTAACAAGTCAAACCAACAAACAGAACATTTAACACAATATACAGATTAGACATCTCATCCACCAGATTCAAATACAAAAGTCTTGTGTGGATGTTAGTCTTCTTTCTGTTTTAGAGCTGTGTACTGTATACTCCTTATCTTTCCACTTGATCTCCCTGACAAGATTCCCTTCTTATTCTCACTCAAATGCTTAATGCAGGATAATCCAGATTATAACTAATGCTGGATCCACTAATGCCGATAGCACAAAGAAGATTCTTCATAGCTGTAGTGTCACTTCACTAGATTATAGGTTTTTGTTTAAGGACGGTTAAAAATGACATGAATTAGCCTGTTAACATGGAAGCACAGTGCAGTACATTTCATCAATATTACGCCCAAATTCATGCATATTTATATTTCATTTTAAGCATTTCAGTTCTTACGCAGAGTGTCAACTATTGAGTGAGCAGGTAGGGGTTTGAGGTGTTGCTCAAGGGCATTTCAGCAGGGTACAAAGTTATTGAGGCACCGGCTGCTGCAGGGATTCTTTTGGGTCACGGACAGGACAGGACGGTCTGTGTTAGCTGCGCTTTTGCTCAGAGCCACCTGCCTAAAATAAACTGAATTTAAGGCTTTTAATTTAGTGTATTTAAGCACACATTTCCACAGCAGGACAGGAGTTGAAGTCATGTTGAAATCAAGCAGCAAGATCTTAATGTCAGCATTCATTACAAAACGGGGAGACAACTGTCTAACACACACACACACACACACACAAAAATAAAAATAAAGACAAGAGCTACATCATCAGAATGAACAAACATGTAAAATTAAATGATGAGTAAAAAGTGCAATTTGTCTATGATTAGAGGTCGGAGATGGAGTCCTGCTACCTAATAGCGAAGAACACATTTGAATCAAAGGAAAAAAGACCTAACTATACGATCCCAGATACAACTACACAATGCTTATTTGCTAGATATTGCCAGATCAGGAAAAGAAATTAACAGATTGAATTAGTGGCAGTGCATGTTCCTCTAACTTGGAGTAATGAAACTGAATGGTAGCCCAATCCTGATTTTGAAAGAAAAAAAAGACAATAAAATTCTTTAATACTTTTTCTTAAATGTTTTGTTTTTTCTCAGAAATAAATAAATTAGTAGACATTAAATAAATAAAAACTACAGCCTTCACATACAAAGGAAATCCTTCTTGACCAAATGCTTGTTGTAGAACACTGATGATATGAAAACTGGCCAGCATCAACCGTTACACACTGAAACGACCGGCCGAAGCAATGGTGACCATTCATCCTCTATTACAGAGAACTGCTTTAGAGCAAGTGAGGGTTTTTTAGGCTGTTTAGTCAGCAAAGTTAAACTTCTTTAAAAGTCATGGTGTCCGATTTATATTAATATCTCAGCTTTAGAGCGGTCAGATAATAAATAAAACAAACAGAAATAAACATTAAGGTACCCTTCCATTTTTGAGGTTCATTGCAATGAAATACATTCAACCGATGTCTTGACAGACACTATGGCCTTGGAAAGGAAACGATGTGTTGTTAAAAAAAAAAGTGATACCATCACAAGTGCCATCCAGTTTGCCCTTAAAAACACTGCTCCTTTTTCTCAGCAGCAAAATCAACTCAGTAGTGCAATACTGACAGCTTCTTATTTCCAATTTCACATCACCATGGATAGGCCTTCAGCAATGTAACGCTGCTGTCACAAAACACCCCCCATGTAACTGCATTTGTTTTGTTTCTCTAATTTCAAAGCGATGGTTAACATTATATTCTGCACTGTATGTGTCTTATAAAAAACCCTTTACAGGTACTTGGTTTTTCTCTGATAACAGAAATGGGGCAGTTTAGTAAAACAAGCTGGAAGAGATACACAATGAGTAGCATTACATAATAAAATGTCTTTCTTGTCGTTTAAACAATATATTAACAATATAAAACTCAGAAGCAGCCACTGCTAGTAATAAAGACTATTTCTACAACCTGCTGTATGTGCAGGTTGTTTCAACATTACTGTCTAGTGCAGAATCTAGTGCAAAAAAATCTAGCCTTTTTATATCTGTACAAAGCTGCTTATGTTGCCAGGTTGTGTGTATTCAAAGGAAGCTACAGGCCAGACCTACAAACATGAAACTACTCGGGCAGTAACCTAGAAATGTGTTGAAAACAATACCAGCCTATTTGTGGACGTCCTTGGCAGTGCATTTCTGCTTCAAAAGAAAAAGAAAATCATTTGTCTTCACCGGATTGTCTCTTACAGGGTTCAGTGGAGGTTCCAGCTGTTGGGACGGGTGTAGTAGTGTTGCCTGTGCAGCGAAGGGACGGCTTTAAAGCACAAGGGCCCTTGAGGTAGAGCCAGACGTTGGGTAAGGGTTCAGGTACTGACGGGCCTGTTCTGTCATGATCAGCTGGTCCTCTGTCTTCCCATAAACCACTGCTTCCCACTCAGTCACCTGAAGAAGAGGCAACCAATGATTACCAATGGTTGCCCAAGTAGTTTACCCTTTGTTATGCAAAACGTGTTAACAAATTATAATATTTTCACACTACAACTGATCTACATGTGGCAGTAACACAGAAAACGCACTGGTTTTATTTAAAGACTGCGTACCTGAACAGCAGTGTGTTTTGGTGCTTTGTGGAAGGCAAGAAGATTCTTCGTGCGGGGGCTTGTAAATCGATGGGGATGAACGGGGACTAACGAGGGCTCCTCTCGGACAGAAGTCGAAGAACGGCTACATGCCTCCCGTTCAGGCATCGGGGCGATCAGTGAGGAGTTTGTCAGTAGACTTTCATCTGGCGCCTGCAACATGACGTTCAATAAACAGAGTAGCTAAATTAACAATAGAAGAAATGATGATGCTGAACTTCCTTCTTATGAAGTAGCATTTAAAAGTGACGTCTATCATTACCAACAATTTCAAAGGCTGAAGATTTACTCGTTTATTGATCATGTTTATAAATTCATACATTTACTGTTTGTATACTAACACCTGGGAGTTTCCCAGTACAACTTGTCACTATTGTTAACTGTTGAGCAGCTCTTTTGGTTTGATCTGAACCAGTGATTTTAAACAGGTATCGTGACTTACTTGTAACAGTTGGACATTTTGGCAGTCTTTCCCCCAATGGTCCAGCACAAGAGACTTGCGCACCTTTCTAGCTGGGCCATCAATCTGAAATCAAAGGACCAAGATACAAATAACAGTAAATGCTCTAGTTCCATCTAGGAGAGAGCTGGAAAAAAATGTGTGCATCTGTAAGTATTTGTTTCTTCAAGGAGCAGAGAGCAGGTTGGTATGTTTCAATAACCGAAGACAGTGTGCATGCAATACACATACATTATGTTTCCATGCTCTGTAGTCTGGCTGGACGTCTGCTCTGTTAAAGATGTCTGCTCCAGTCTCCTGCTTTAGAACTTCCCGGATGTCTTCTTCTAGAAATGCCAACGGCTGTGGCTGAAAAACACACGTAAATATAACCACAAGATCTTGTGTCCTATACTGTACAAAATTAAATTAAAAAAAAGATATCTTAAATACAGATACATAAAAGTGTGAAAACACTTCTTACCTCCATCTTCAGTGGCCCATGCATTTTCTCCTGCGCAGCCAAAGCATTTTTGAAGGGAGTCGGTGTCCTTGGGGTTGGAATCATGACAGTTTTACGGAATTTGGGGGTCCGCAAACTAGAAAGTTGATAGAGAATATTATATGCTAAGTACTCTCCTCCTAACAATCGTATTAAATTAACATCAATCAAGATTCTTGTGGAAAAGTCCCAAAAAGCATAGCAAGTGTCTGGCTTTTATGCCAGCTCTTGTGGGACATGTACTGTTTATATAGATTTATTTACCCATCATTCTCTTTCTGGTGCTTAGGTGTGGTTTCTTTTTGGAGTGGCGTGTTGAGGAGACACCTTTGGCCACACACAGGAGTTGAGGTGAGGTTATCCAGATTCAGATGCTCCGCCCCTGATATGTTGCGGAACTGTGGAAACAGACAAGCAAGGTGTGTTAGTCACATGACCAACGCAACCTCAGTACATCAACTCTACAAGGAAGTAGTCAGCTGAGGTGAGGACTGAGCTGCGTGATGAAAGAAATACTGATTTCATTTACCCGTGACGGGGTGAATGGCAGTGACTTTGTGGGCGTTTTCTTGGGAGAATTTGAGATATCTTCCAAGAAGGAAGAGCAGGTCCTGTCGCACAAAGGAGACGGTTCCCCCCTCTCTCTTCTCCTCCTCCTCCCAGCAGATGCCTGGGTGGGTTTGGATGAGTCGATAGCAGCCAGGGAGGCGATACTGCCCTCACCAAATAGAGCACAGTTCTTATCACGATCAGAGATGGCAGTCGGGGTGTTGACTGTGTAGCCCATTGAATTGTCAATCGCCCTGTCTTGCAGGAGGGTGGTGAAGCCTGCCTGGTTGTGCCTGGGCGGTGTTGCTGCCTCGGACAAGTCGAAACTGGTCACGTCGCTCCATGCAACAGGGTCCTGCAGAGCAAAACACATCTACGGTCCATCTTTAATACATTCATGGCTTCAGGTCAACAGATTCATACTGTACTGATGTGTTCTCGGTTGTGCTCCTTCTGTTACTCACTGAGTCAATGAGCTCCATGGTCTCTGCAAACTCCGGTATGGTCTGCAGGGTAGAGAGCACAGTGCTGGCCTCTACAGCCAGGAACTTGCTGGGGGAGACAGGAAGCTGTGATGGAGGTCCCTGGGGGATCTCGGGGCCCCTCCAGGGCCTCCCCTCCGCCTGCTCCTCTAGACTGCTGCTACTAGTAGTCAACGTGTCATCTGACACACTGTCAGACCAGGCTGAGTACTGCTCCAAACTCTGAGGGGGCGGGATGAGAGAAACCTGGGGTTAGAGCTGGTTCCCGCAGCAGACCAGTGTCTGATTTAATGGTGTGAGATTGGCAGATGTCGAGTAAAACGATTCTAACTTTCCATCAGTTTTAAAATGATCTGTGAACAGGATAGTGTGGAAAACACTGGTGATACTACAACATATCTGGCCAATCTTCACCATTTAATCACTCAATATGTCACTGAATGTGAGGAATCAAACATCACATGAATGGGGTGAATTAAATGTGAAAACAGTGTCGAGGAGGGACAGAAAAGGAACAGGAGACAGAGGGGAGTGCTTGGCTCAAACTGCTGGCTGAGCGTGGGCATGGGTGGTGCAGGTTCATGTTTGGAATGATGGCAATGAAGGAGGGGGGAGGTAGGGCAGCTACCAAGCACAGCTTCAGGCCAGTCTGAATGAGTAGCGAGATGGGGAAGGTAGTTACTATAGCAACACTACAGCAAATCAGGCTACAGACACACATACATGTGTGCCATTCTTGTTTTCACATGTATACACTGCAAAAAGTCCATCGCACTGAGTCATTTAGTCTCAAGTCTTAAAATCTTCTTTTCCTTAAAGAAAGGAAAATTCAGCTGAGGAGATTTGGGAATTTTCTATAAACAAGCGTTAAGTAGAAAATAACACCTGGTTCAAGACAATTCAAAATATTCTCTCTTTGTCTCACATTGATTTGATTTTAAGACTCAATATTTACTTAAATAATACTTTTAATATTAAAAATGAATGTTTTAAAACTTTTTACAGTGTATGTAAGCTACAAACACACGCAGGCTATGCTGACTATGCAAACACACGTTCGGAGTGTGTTCTTACACAGGGACCTCTGCACTGCATTTGTCGTTGGACTTCATTCTCTGCTGACATAAGCAGCAGCTCAAGCTCCTTAATTCTTTGCTCTCTGTCAGGATCATCCAGGCAGGATGGCTGAAATAAACAAACGTCAGGGAGGAGAGGTCGAGAGGACAGGAGGAAAAGAAAGGAGTTAAGAAAAACAGACAAAAAACAGATTTACACATATAATATTTACGGGAGCATTTGAGATTCAGCCCCTTTTAAAAGTAACTGAATGTTAGGTGAAAATAACAGGACATTCAAGTATTTGACTTGAAGTCCAGAGTTAGCAAACACAAGGATAACTACAGAAAGTCCAGAAAATAAAGAATTATCCCCACTAGCGTGCAAAGAAATATAAAAAGACTCACCAGTATGAAGCCTGAATTATCAGAAAGGCTGTCCATCAAGTGTCCACTGTGAGTATCATAAGGATATCCGTTCATCTAAAAGATAGAGAATCGTATTTAAATACCAATCAATAAAAACAACAAATACCATAAATCAAAATACAGTATAGAGCGCAGTCCAGAAGGGAAACGCACCTGGTTGGTTCCCGGTATAGGCAGGGGACTGCGGTCACAATGCTGCGCCTCTGTTGGAGTTGGAGGACACAGTCTGTGGTGGCGTCTCTTCGCTCCAGCGTGAGAAGAAGTGAAACTCTTGCAGCCATCTTGCAGGTACCCCTCGTGCTCCACCTTCCTCCTCATGGTGGAGTTCCAGTGGTTCTTGATGGAGTTGTCCGTCCTGTTCGGGGGTGAAAATTGGTAACATTTAAAAAAACAACTCAAGTTGGAAGTGGAGATACGCAACATGCGCGCAATATTATATTACCTTCCAGGAAGAAGCTTGGAGATCTCTGCCCAGCGGTTGCCAAGGCGTTTGTGGGCCTCATAGATGATTCTGTCCTCTTCCTGAGTCCATGAAGACTTCTTCACCTCTGGGTTAAGGTGGTTGTGCCACCGTTCACGGCACTGCTTCCCAATCCTCCCCTGGAGGTGCTTGGCGATCACCGACCAACGCTTGGGGCCATACTTGTGTACTAGGTCAATAACCTGCACAAACATCACCAAATGAGGGCTGTTTAGTAGACAGTTCTTATTTCTAAATCAGAAAAAATATAATATATACACTACTGCATATTCTTGTAGTGTTCTCTTCATCTTTTATTTTACGAGAGGACAGAGTGAGGCCCTCATTGGATTCATTCAAACTACACGCTTGTATAAAGAGGAAAATGACCTCTTTCTACATTTCTCCTTTCAAGCCAACAGCAGCGTCAGTGTTTAGAAAGCTTTGACTTTAGCAGCAGCGCAGCTTGCTGAAAAATGTTGTGATGTCATTGTTGGCCACCCAGGCTGTTATCGAAGCGTCTGTGTTTCTGTTATGATGCCAAGATGGTGGAGGAATGAGACACCATTCATGGAGAATCGCGATCCACTTAGGGAATGCGTTGTACATCTTAGAGCTCGGGAGGATATTAGCGCTTCAGAGCTTCAGTCTGTACAAAGAAGGACTGAGCTCTAAACTAGTGACTTGGAAAGTCTGTGTTTTATTAGGGATGATGTAGTGGAGCATTTACTTTGCACAAAAAAAAGAAAAAATTGAGGGAAAGAAGGTTTTAGCTGGAACTGAGCTTGAACTTGTGCACAGCCCTGTTGATTTGAAGGTAAAAGATACATGTTTGTACTGTGTTCTTTCACTTAGACTAAGCAGCTCCCCACACTCAAACTCAACCCATAGCTTCCCCCTGCCTCCCTATCATTTATCCATTTTAGCATCCCTCTTTCTATCTACAACAGGACACTCCCAGCTCCTCTTACCTTTTGATCCTCCTCTTTTGTCCAAGGTCCTTTCACCAGCTCTGGGTTGAGCACCTTCTGCCAGCGGTGCTGACACTGGCCATCTGTCCTCCCCTGTGACAGAGCCACACAAAACACCTCATTACATCACTACCTCACAGTTACACAGTTACACCTACTCCTGACAGCTGTAAAGAAATCTGCCTCTCCAGCCACGACACCAATGACTCACCATAACTCTAAAAACATCCGTTTGAGGAACAATGTTAATTATGAGTTTACTAAATGGTTTGAATGGTCCTTAAGTGTTAGAATGGAAGGCATGAAGCAGTAAGATACTCTTATTACACAATGCAGGCACATTCAATTACAAACTTACTGGAAAGAAGTTAGCTATTAATTTCCAGGAGTCAGTTCCATGCTGCTCTACAAGTTTTTTCAACTTTTCATCCTGAGAAGAGGGGAGAAAAAAAAGACACAGATTGAAAACACTATCCCTCCTGAGGAACTCCCGTCATCTGCATTAACATGCTGTCCACTTTCAATGTATTAATGAATAAAATAACAGCATTGACTATTCAGATCCCCCTAAGATGTGTGCAGCACACACTTAAACATGTTCTTATTTGCAAGAAAATAAAATACACATCTCTCCAGTCCCATTCCACACACACTCAAAAATAACCCACAAAACCCTCTTTCGTCCAAACCTCACTTGATAAACTCACCTCATCTCGGGACCACTTGACTTTGCACAGGGTCTTTTTATCTTTGCTCTTCTCTTTACTCTCTGGGTCTGTAGAGTGTAGCTCTTCATCCTCATCATTGCTAAAAAAAAACACACACGAGGCAAATGTGGAAAGGGGGTAAAAGAGGAGCCAAAACTTTTCTTTATAAGATCAATGACTGTAAACAGGAATAGTGACATGGATATGGTATTACATGGGAATTGCTAATGCAGGCACCGGTATCACTACCTTCATTTCTATCAGTACCTAATGTATTTCAAATACTTAGTAAAACTGTTTTCCAATAAGTCATAAAAAGAAGATTTTTTTCAAATGAATTTATCAATTAACCAGTTTGGAGTGTGGAGAAATATGTAGAAAGATAGTCACTGGGACCAGTATTATCACCTGGCATTTATAATCCAAGTTACAAAGTAACTGGTCGTTGTTGAGCACTACTCTTTCAATGTTACAGCCAAAACAGGCAAGACAATGAAACAAAAGGAAACACAAAACCATGGATGGCGCCTGCAAGATGCCCTCAGTTCATTCTATCAAGTCTAAATTCAAGAATTAAAACAATACTACAGCACTGTCTGTGATCCCTCACTAGTATTACATTCAGACTGCAGCAGCACAGCGTGTATACAGAAACATAACAAAATTACTTACTCAAAAATGTAAATAAATAATAGGCTTTCATAACAGACTGTGGCGATTCAAATAAACAATAAGGGAACAGGACAGACTGGTGGGTGTCAATGTGAGACACAATAACAGTGCGAGAGTACAACAGAACTTTCATTTGACAAACCTCGTCAGAATAAAAAGGAAAGAAAGAAACAACTTGTGTTATTTTTGTGCATAAATGACTCACTGCGTACATAAAAGAACGCACACAAAATTCCTCTCTACTGACACAGTAAGTTGGCAGGTACTTCTCTGTTCCCATAAAACTTGCTGCTGGGCAACACTTTCTTTGTGGTGGTGGAGAAGAGTTTAATAAATAGAGGCGAAATTAAGCTATCCGTTTCTTTACTATGCTGGCAGCAGACCTGCCAGATTACAAATGCACACACTTACAGTAACCACACACACACACACACACACACACACACACGGTGAAAACAGTGCTTTCCTCAGGTCTCGTATCACACTGTGTATGAAAGGTCTTCTTCAGCGTGGAAACTTGAACATGGCAATTGAATTTTGGCTTGGCCAGATTCCCTCGCCAGAGCAAGGACAAGTGGGGGAGTGAGACTGGACCTGTGGCTGAACAGGAAGGCGGGGAGTGAGGGAGCTGGAGGAAAGGGGCCAACCCACATCAACAGGCTCTTTCACCTCCAGAGGTGTGTGACTGTGTGTGTGTGTGTGTGTGTGTTATTGAGGTGGAGGAGGCTGTGTGCTGGGGTGTGGTCTAGGGAATGGCAAAGCCCTAACGGTCCAGTTGTTCAAAAAGTTTCAAAAAACCGGCAGACTTTATCTAACTGTAACACATTATTTACCCGCTTATAGTATAGTATAGTCACAATATAATATTAAAATGTGCTTCAAAAGGAACAATTGTACTCCAATGTAACAAACATTCATTGTCAGAGTTTGCTGCATTAGTAATACTTCATCAGTCATAAACAGTTCCCAAGGTCAAAGAAAAGAGCCACCCATCTCTCTCCAGATGTGAACACAAGGATGGTGTATAGTGGCAATGAAACATGAACAGTTAATTCCAGAGTTAACGCAAGCATCACTAAAACTAACCCTTCTTTTCATTGTTTATTGATCTGTGCTTACTTTCTTACATCTAAAAAATGTCAAAAAATAGTGAAAATATCAATCACAATTTCCCACAGTGTCTTCAGATAGCTTGTTTTGTCCACAAACATCCAAACATTTATTTTAGAACAAGATATTTTTGCTTGATAGTTAAAATAATTAATATTATCTTAATGTACTAATCAATTCATTCACTTATAATTTCCGCACCAATTATGAGTTTTCAATATAAATAGTTATAACACTTCATTGCAACTTGATTATTGTGCACCTGGCTGTTGTTGAATGTAAATAAACAATGCTCTGCCACCTTAGTCACTGAAATTGAACAGTTCCGTATAACTTATGAAGTGTACTCAAACTTTCACATTTATTTTATGAGATACTTTGAACTAGAACAAAAAAGGGCTTTGGGCACTCTTAGGTTCTTTTTCCCATTGGCTTTTTCTTTCTCTTGGTAGAAACGGTGTTCCAAGAAGACCATATGATCAAATGTTGTTGAGGGAAAACGTAGCGTTTTGTCGTGTAACTAAAAAGAGCTTTAGTTATTGCAAGGAATTGACAAACTTGTCACTTTCAAGTAATGTGTTTCCAAGGACACCGCTGTTGACAATGGACTGCGCGCCTCCCACGCATAGCACAAGTATGATGCCGTCTATGCTGCATTGTTCCAACAATATTTAGAAAACAACAGTGTAACCCGGGTTTAAAAAAAACACGTTTCGGGGTTTACGAGCTATACATTTCAACTTAAATAACGTCGTGCAGGTTTTACACTATCCATACTTATGTACGTTGTTAACCATGCATTCTTATGCATCTATTATTGGTCCTCCTCGTCAGCTAACGTTACCCTGCATGCATCTGGTAGGTGGACCTAGTTACAGTGTGACTGTGCAGGTGCACGTGCAGACTTGATGCAGCGTGAATGGCCACACTGATACCAAAAACCATCTTATTTTTACTAGATGTGCATAGAAGCACTGGTGACTGTGACAAACAGACATATGACAAACTGTGTAATGAAACAGCATTGTTTTATCAGTGCTGGCACCCACCTGCGTTGTTTCACGTTGTCCATGACAGTCGGCGGGATGATTGAACCTTTTTAAAGACAAACCCGTGTTTGGCAGCTTTATAAAATCCCACATTAATAGATGTTTATCCATAGAAATCGCTGTCAGTCATCGCTAGTTTCCTCTGAACATCCAGCTAGCACTATTAGCTAACCAGTGAGCTAACTTAATGTACAGTCCATAACATTACGCTCTCCCCGTAAAAGCCTTATTCGTTGTCGATAACATTTTTCCAAAGTAAAGCGTCACTATGTCCTCTTTTGGTACTTGTTTCTGAAACGGCAATACCACAACATAAAACGCCGAGATTAAGTAGGAGAGACTAACTCGTTACTTCCGTTGCCCGCTGTCCGGACTCTTTCTATTTTACTTATCTGTACTTCTGTTTGGCGTTATGATTTTTGTCCATCCCGCCGATTCTCGCGCCCAGCCCTCTGAGCAGGCGGCCTCGATCCTGATTGGTCAGAAATGGGGCCGTGAAAAGAATAGTCCGTACTCGAAACTGATAGGGCAAAAATGAGGTGATGCTCGTGTGTGATTGGCTAGAACTGAGAGAGGGTTTATTTTCATTGGTTGAAATCTTGAGGAGGCGGGTGCTAAGATAAACAACTGTACTGTCACCTTCTTCAGCAGAATGGATCTTTTCATCCAAGCGGCGGTGGCTCAAGGTGGGGTGCGGGGACTTTCGGGGGCCCTGGGAGGGTTTCAGGGGGTTCCCAGCCCCACATTTTCACTGGAGGCAAGGGCGATTAATCCAGTGGTCAATGTAGCCCCCTAATCTACAGTGATAAAATGGTTTTGTTTTAATAACACATATTCATAGAAGCAGATAGCTCTACTGAACATTGAATATAGCTTATTTTTACAAGACGGTGCAACTCTATATTGGAGTGCATTGTGCATTGATTATGCCTTTGAAGTGACATTACTTCACTGTAGTGCTTTGTAAGGGATAGGAATTATTGTGAGTCACACAATTATTGCCTTATGTTTGAGGATATCGAGGGCTTGAGATTCATACAAATGTTATGGAGAATATTTACAGCATTCAAACTATCAGAGATCACAAAATGTTTCCTTTCGCTTTGACAGGCAGCTCCTGCATATTCACAGGACATTCTTTAAATTGTGTTTTGCTGACACCTTGTGGAAAAAACCATGGCATATTTAATCTGTTGTTTCCACGTACATGAAGACAAAAAGACAATATTTACCTCTGAAATGTGTTTTGTTGATATGTCCTAACATTTTTACAAATTGCACTATTCCTTTTTATTCACAACATATTATGGTTATCATTCGTCTGCGCACTATCAGCTCCAAGCAGGTAGGCCGACTCGGGACATAGATTTTCATGTGGAATAAGTGGTGCAATGCGTCTGTATGGATTTTGACAACAGATAATACTACAAACTTATAGACACTGAAAGATCAATCAATATTTGTTGCTTTTCGTTAGTCAAAATTATCTCACACTTGCCACGTGTAATTTATTCATTATTAGTTAGTTAATATTGTACATACTCCACCAGAATCTTTAAATAGCTATAATTTTAATATTATATTGATAAGCCCTTCGTCTTTATTTATTCATTTATTTTTCTGGCGAAAAAATTAGGAGGTGGATGATTTTGGGGAAATTAAGCACGTCCTGCCTTTCTACCTATAGGTGACACTGTTTAACTATTTAACTTCTCAATGTTGTCATTCCAGTGTGTAAATGTGGCTGTGTTAAGCAAATCACTCGACCGGAAGTTATGCTTCTGAAAATAAAAGCACGAATTATGTCAATTCAAAACAATAATAGAAACAGACAGAAAGAGGTTTATTGGCAGGTAGGTTTTCACATACAAGGAATTTGCCTTGGTGTTTGGTGCATGTAAGTCAAAATGAACAAAGTAAGAGAAAAGAAAACAAGTCAAGATTCATTGTTCATTGTTTCAATCATTGTTGATGCATTATTATTATTGTGTAAATAGCATGTAATGTTGGGGCTGACAGTCGTGAAGAATGTAATGCTAATGTCTCATCAATAATCAGCTGATCATACGTGTTACAAAACCTTCATCTGCAAAGTAACTTGTAACTACAGTGCTTCTAGTCTAAATAGAGATGTATAAAGTAGCATGAAATAGAAATATTCAAGGAAAGTATCTCAAAACAGTACTTTAGTACTTGAGTATATGTCCAAGCGACGTTCCACCACATGATTATATTTTGAAATGCAACACCGGAAGTACCCTTCCTGGTAGTGGGTGGTTTCAGTTGTCCCGTGACAAATTTCATTGGAACTTTGTGCACACAGGAAAGACTGATGTTTCCTGCTCCTTCACTTGACAGACGCGGATGGGCAGCAAGAAAGTACACGTTCAGTTTGCGCGTTTGGGGACTTGGTTTTCTGAGCCAAAACGTGAAAAATGTTTAATGGATTGACAGTTTTAATGCTACAGAGCGAAATACCCCGAGTGGACCAACGAAAATAGATGAACACCTCATCAAATACTGTAAGGTACGTGATGTTCATGTAAACGTTACCTTGTTCTCGTTTTGCTAACGTACCGTTGGCTAGTTTTAGGGTGATATCTACCTAGCATACGACACTCTAGCATCAATTTAAGTAACAAAACTTTGTTTGTAGCGTTAGGTAATAGTAAAAGGGGATACCTGTTAACTATTACACAACATTCACTTTTTTGTTCGAAGACAACATTAAACCATTGTAACGTAGCAAAGTAATATAAACAAAGTTAAACTAGCTGCTTTGTTGTGCAGCACAAACAAGTATCTTAGTTTTTGCTGTATTGTTTACAGAGCTTGCATGTCAAAGATTCATGTATTGTGGGAATGTGCGTGTCGGTATTTTATTTGTCTGTGTGTGTTCAGCTCCTCCCTCCTCTGGCTCCTTTTTCTCCCCCTCCTCTCCTCGGCTGGAAAGCCTATGCTATTTCCTTCAATACACTTGATGTTTGCTGAGATTTAAAAGTTGTATCGGTGTTAGTACACACATACCCTCGCGTGAAAACCACTGAGAGCTCCAAATGGCTCAGACAAAATGAAACAGAAGTAGGCGAGGTCTGCCCTTTTGAAATGCTGTGTGTTCTCGGGACATGTTGTCCACCCCGACATAATTGTTCTCTGGCTGTAGAAATATAAAAGTATGTGCCAGACGTCATGGGCTGTCAAAATGAATTCCCACATTGGATGTTCATTCAGCTCTGTGGTATATACAGTGGCACATAACCATTTCTAAGTTGGGTGATGTGTTTATGAAGGTTCTTCCTCTTATGATGCTATTACATAAAACCCAGTTAACAACTAATTGGGCAAATACAAATTGGTAGTTATGGGGATTCTTTTCTTTATAATCCCTCTCTTCACAATCCTTTCTCTTCTGTTCTCTGCTGACAATTTTTTTACTCTGTTATGCGGAAATATGCATATTTTTCTTTATGTGTTGAATAGGTTCACAGCTGATTCCATGATGTAACAGGTGGTTATAAAAAAAACATGTTTTGTATAACAAGACATGTTTCAAGTTATGAAAGATGGCGTGATGCACACTATGTAAGAGCTCTACATCTGTGAGAACTGGTGTGGGAGTTTAAAAACAACCAAATTTAGTTGGAATCACCCACGTAGACCTGTTTAGGCTTGCCTAGCTAGAGCTTAAGGCATTCTTTGATCTCTAATTTTCAATTCCATTTGGTCAGTGCACAAGCCGATTCAGACCTGTGTCTAAAAGGAAGTGAGCACCACAGTTTGCAAACTGTGGAAGTCTTTGAGCTGTCTGGACAGTCAGGTTAGGTTCCAGATGCTGAGGTTGGTTGCACGTACTGGGGTTGACAGAGTTCATGTCCCTCACACTTCTCCAGCTGCACTTCTTCAATCAGAGATGTGTCTCTGTTGCATTATAATGAGGTGCCTCTAAATTAGAATAATGTTTATGTTATTCAGTTTTATCCCACACGTAACACATATGTCTTACATGTGTCCAAACTATTCAGGCGTATTGTCAAAGTCTGAAGAGAATCAGTGAACAGATTATAATAATGTTTTTTGTATGTATGTATTTATTTTGTGTGGATATCTCAACTAACCCTTTCGGCTTGCGTTGGTCTGCGTTTCTGTGTTTATAAGTGGATGCGTGCCTGATTGAGCTTCCACATCTGATTTACCATTGCAGTGTGACTTCTGCTTTGTTTTCTTGCTAAAATGTCACACACAGAGAAAAAAAAAATATGTCCAACATCCTCATAGGATATCGACAGGCGAGGATGTGTGTTTGAGCTAAGCAGGAAGAAAGCTATTTTTGATCCCGTGTAGTAGTTCAGCATATTTGTGCCTGTCAGCACAAGTTAATTCATGTTGTAGCCTGAACGCAGAGCATGCAGGGCGTAAAATGCAGCTAGGGAATATGCTTAACATTTATTTTTACTCGTGCTTTTCCACGCTTTGTTTTTCAATCCTTATAACAAACTGACACCGTCTGTTAGTGAGTGTGGTGAGCTGCAGTGTCAGCGGAAAATGTAAGTTGTACCAGACACTTTTAGGTTATGTTTCCATTGAACTCAAATATGTCTGGAATGTTAAAAAGCTGGTCCTGCCCAGTGACGAACAGAGTCAGTTAACCCTGAAAACATGCACAGATGTGAGGCAGCTCAGGGAGATGGACTAATGTTTGTATTTGTACCAGCCACAATTTAAGGTTTTAAATTGGTTTTAAAAACATAAAAAGATCTGTTTGCTGGTGTTGGAGATAAACCTTGTAGTTACAGCCGAAATGTGTCATCTGAATGTAGCTGGTGTAGATTTCCCACAATGGTAGTGTTTTGAAGATCCAGTTTTAACATGAGCTGAAACTATTACTTGATCGAATCTGATGATCGACAGAAAATTCATCAGCATCTATTTTGATAATCGATTTAAGTCATTTTTCAAACATAATCAAAACTTCTCTGCTTTCAGTTTCCTAAATGTGAGGATTTTCAATGAAAATCATTACGTACAGCTCTAGTTTTAACCAAAGTTTTAACAGTTTCAACATGAAAGTAAAGACAATTGTGATAGTAAAATTGTAAATGATATTGTCTCTGTGGTTTGTCTTGGTGAATGTGGGTGAAAGTGAAAAGAAAGTTAAAAGTAGAAACAAAACAGAAAGAGAGGCTAGTGATGAAGAGGGCGTGAAGGTCCCTCTGATTGCACACATGCATTTCAAAGAGGGCTGCTCTTTTGCCGTACCCTCACCCCAACGTGAGCAGAATGAGATATCCCTTCAGGATGCATTCAAGTTCAATACGCAGATTTTCAAGCAGGTTTTCCTGTGTGTTGCGACTCGTGAGCAGACAAAAAGTGAGAGTTACAACAGTTGCCATTAGAAAGACAAAAACTACTGAACAAACTAAGCTGACCTCACCGACATAAAACAATGGACAAGTCAGAGCAGCAAACAAAGAGCTTTGTTGTCAAGAAACAGACGTTGCATAACTCATGGTCAAGGAAAAGAGATAGGTCTCTGTGTGTGATTTCGTCAGATTACAGTGTTTAGTATTTACTCCACACATAATAGTTTTATATCATGTCAGCAGGACAGTTGAATAGAGGTGATACTATCTATTACAGTGGATTAGTATTTACTTATTAGTATTTACTTTGCAGTAGTAATGAACTTTGCCCCTCCTTCTTTATCTTCAGGGAACTGAGATCTTGACCTTTTGTTACTACAGTTGTCAGAGGAAGAAGTCTATTACACCTCAGCAGTGAGCTGAGAACATGTCTGGGGATCTTGCTCTTAACCTATTGTGTAACTCCAGCTTCAAAGGTTATTTTAAAAATACCTTTCTACTGACTGGAGCAGGGGAGAATGTCACAGACCCAGCATGCTAGATGAGCTAGTGTGTGTGTGAATGAGCGTGGGCTTTTATGCGTTCACATGTTAGGAAGGGTATGTGTGTGAGATGAATGCACGTGGAAGAGGCTGCACAGACAGAGGCTTGTGACCCTCATGCGAGGGAGACAGAAAGCACCATTAATAGCAAAAGAAAAAAGATGAGAGTCATTAACCTGCATGCGCTCTGGTGATATTTATGAATGTGTTGTTTCGCGGTGAGTAATCAGATGAGGGGGAGGATGGGATAGTTCATGCTCGGAGGAGGGAGTGAGTAAACTGGCTGCTCAGGGGGAGGGAGCCCGCCTGCTGCTGTCATGTTGCAGCTCACTGACCCTCCTGCTGATGCCTGTGCACTCTTGCTAAAATACACGTGCTCCATTCAACAAAGCACAGGGGACATCTTGTTTTCAAATAGTCGACCTTCTTGCTAACTGTCTATTGGCAGCGTCTTTAAATCTGTCCAGTTGCATTGCAGAGAAAAAGTGTTTAATTCCTGGCAGAGTGAAAAACCTCCGCAAGATTATTTAGACCAACGTGACACTATAACTTGTTGAAAGCCACACAATACACTTCTAAACAGTTACAACAATTGCGTGGTGCTGCATGCTAAGTTACACTAATGTTAAACTGGACTCACTCTTGCCCATGATCAACAATCAACTGGACTATGTTACAGTTCAGACATCAAAGAAGTACCTTATTGCAGTTCTTCTAATGAATTAATAATAAACACAGTTTACAAAGTTATAGATAGAAATGAACGTTAATCATATAAGGTGTCAGTAGCGTGACCACTGGAGTGACCACTCAATGTGTGGAAGAAGAACACCAGTTTCACTTCCTGAATAACAAAGGGGTCTGTTCTCTTTTCTCCTCTGCAGCAGCGAGCCGGGATGGGGTTGGGCCAGTTGTATTCTTGAAGCCTTATCCCCAGAAGGACGCATTACTTTATGACCTCGCACCTTTGAATGCCGACAGCCCCTAAGATGGAGGAGCAATCCAGTCTCCCCAATGTCAGCATACCCTGCCACAACGAGCAGAGAGACAAGAAAAAGCGTTTCACAGTGCGTTACAAAACTTCATTCATTCTTTTTCCGTTTGCAGTTCTGTGTTAAATGAATTCCACAAAGGTCATTTCAATGTTTGGTTGTCAGGTATCAAGTGCCTATAAATGTTATTGCTGTAAAATTAGCATACAATCGTATGAATGAATGAATGAATGACCATATTAGCATTTGATAGTACTCCTTATGTTTACGTGGATTCTCCTTGCCCTTTTTTTTCAGGTTTACAAAGTGATAGTCAATGTTGGACAACAGGAATGGTTTGTCTTCAGGCGTTATGCAGAGTTTGATAAACTCTACAACACAGTGAGTGATGGCACATTGTCATTTGGATTTTACACTATAGTAATACCTGACACGGTCATAATTCTGTTCACGAGTCCCTTGTTGCGACATGCGGTTCACGTTGACATTTAGAATGAAAGACATGTGACCGTAGACGTTTCCCTGTCCCGTAACATAATTTTCTCTGTTCCTCTCTTGTTTTTTAATGTAGTTAAGGAAACAGTTTCCTTCTATGAACTTGAAAATTCCTGCCAAGAGGATCTTTGGGGACAATTTCGACCCCGGTAAGTGTTCACACTAGGCTGACGTATGCCATGACGCATCAGGTCAGAATCCCAGTACTTAATGTTAAAAGAATAAATGCAGTTTTTTGCTTGATTTCATTGATTGTTTTAAACAATTTATGCATCCACCCAATAGAGTTCATCAAGCACAGAAGAGCAGGGTTGCATGAGTTCATCAAGCGAATTGTGTTGCATCCTCAGCTTTGCAACCAGTAAGTGTCGGTGTTTATTACGTTACATTGCTGCCTCTATTAAGATGAATGGCTTCAATGATCTGACTTCAAAAATCTAATGAGATTGAATCTGTTTAGCCATGCTTCACACTTGGCGTGAATTAAATAAAAAATATGGAGAATGCTTTTGCTGATGTTACTTTATTCTTTGTATTTAACTGTTTGGTCCTTCCTAATCTTCACAGTCCAGACGTGAGGACGTTTCTGTTGATGGACAAAATGCAAAACTTTTCAGATGCCTCTGAGGATGAAGATGACAAAGTAAATAACCAGTCAACAACTTTTGATGGTTCAACTTTCATTTATATTGTTGTTTACTTGCTGACTACATGTTTTCAGTTGTTTGTTGGATAGTCCAGATATGGTGAAGTAGTTTGCTGTTCCACTTCTGTTTTTGGTATGTCCAGGCTGTGCCAGAGAGGTGTTGATTCAGGTTGTATCCCAAGGTGTAGCTTGTACTTGGTAGCAACTAACAGAATCTATCTTGACTCAAAATACTGATAGTAAATAAATTTCCCTCATGTTGTCATTGTAGCACAGATAAGAGACAGCATTCTCGGATCATCAGTGTTAAGTGTGTCTCAGTTTTAGCTTATAATAATAAATCTTGATCATGTTTTCTCTGCTGTTTAACAGAACAACTCTACCTCCAGAAACATTAACCTGGGACCCTCTGGAAATCCACAGTATGTTCACTACTCAGATGCACTTTACGACAATGTAATGTTTTAGCACCATTCTTGCTACCTTATCGTGTTTATTAACCATTTCAAACTTTGCAAGTCGTGTAATCATGTACAATATATTTTTAGGTCAGTGAAATTAACGTGCTGTAATTTGTATTTCAGTGCCAAGCCCACAGACTTTGACTTTTTAAAAGTCATTGGAAAGGGAAGTTTTGGGAAGGTATGTAAACACTACAATACTGGAAAGTACAGTTGCTTTCTGTTCATCCCAGACTGAGATTTTCTTACAGGAACCAAAAATGTTACCCAATAGATGCATAAATTGGGCATCTATTGGGTAACGTTTTGTCTTACATAGAAAGCTAGAGATTTGTACAGTTTTACAGATCTACTTTGTGTAATCATGTTGGCGGATACATTTTGGTTATACTTGAGTTACATGAGTTATGTTCAGAAACGTCTGTGTGTTAAGTGTTTCTGTTTTGTTGTTCTATCGGGGTAGCAGCAAGTTTTAGTTCTGCATGAGTTGACTTTTCCATGTAGGAAGTGAGAATCAGGAATCTGGAATAGCTGTGGTTTACGCTGCTGATACAATGTTCAACATGTTTTCCCTTTCTTGTGATGCAGGTTTTCCTTGCAAAACGTAAACATGATGAAAAGTATTATGCAGTCAAGGTCTTACAGAAAAAGGTCATTCTGAACAGAAAAGAGGTAACTTTACTTTCAAATATGAGCCCGACACATTTCTGAAATGCATGTGTGTATATATACATATAATTCTACTACGTCACTCCACTCAGCAAAAACACATCATGGCAGAGCGCAGTGTGCTGCTGAAGAATGTGAAACACCCTTTCCTGGTTGGACTTCATTACTCCTTCCAGACCACAGACAAGTTATACTTCGTCTTGGATTTCATCAATGGAGGAGAAGTGAGTATTTTCAGTTTTATGAATAATGCAGTCACACAGAAATGAGTCACAAGATCAAGAAAAGCTGAGAATGGCAGTAACACAGGAAACATTTATTAAACAGCTTTGATAAAATTCCTCAGAGCAGCACTGTAGCTAGTTAACGCACCTCTGTGTGTGAAAATCTGATTAGAGATCACAACATTACTCAAAACGGGAGTGTGACTTCAAGTGTGATCAGCCTTTTTAAAGCTGCCATGTGTGACTGACTGTGTGAGAGTGACTAACTACAATCTGCGTCCTGCCCTTTTACATTTGCTGACTAGAAAGATCATTAACATTTTAAATCAATCAATGTTTACTCTTTCCAGTCAGTTATTTGTGTTATTTTCATACATATCCAGAATATTGTTATATTCTTTTGTCATATCATGGTTAATTACTTGATTTGGTATGCTCCTACAACACTATGTAATTCATTCCAATAACTTAATGGTGGATTTTTCATTTCAGCTTTTCTTCCATCTTCAAAAAGAGAGGACCTTTCCAGAGCCCAGAGCAAAATTCTACATTTCTGAAATGGCAAGTGCACTGGGATATCTGCACTCTCTCAACATTGTGTACAGGTATGTTGGGTTTATTTAAGTGAACACATGCTTAGTGACACGTTTATTAAGTGCTCTTAAGGACCAAACTAAAACATGTCTCTTCAGTTTATCAGATTTAAACATAACTCAAGTATTGAAAATGTGATGATATTTACTAGATACAAGGTGCAGTTTATACCAATTAACTAATCGAGACACTGAAGTATAAATTAGTATTAGTATAAATTATCTTTAACATATGTGTGGGTCACATGTTGGCCTCAGTCACATGATGATAAAGTGTCTTCAGGGCCGATCTACCGTTTTTTGTTTGTTGTGAGGAATTTGGGTGTTTTATCGACTTTTAAACAAAAGCATATTCTACAATTGCACACAAATTCCATTTACATTTACATTTTTTCTGGTGGCTAGTAAAGATCTTCTCAGGGATATTTGTTGGGTTGGGTTGCAGTGGGGAAGTATGGACTCAGTGTTTCCAAATCGCTAATGAACTTCATTCATTTGTGTTCATTTTGTTCAGAGATTTGAAACCAGAAAACATCCTCCTTGACCACGAAGTGAGTATTCTTGTTATTTTAACCAAACACTCTGCTGCGTTATTGATATATAATCACTATAACAGTAATTACACTAAATATACCTGGATGGCACAACACCTAATCTTTTCAAGTTAGATCATATATTGACAATACAATACTCATTTAAGTGTACCGAGCCACAGTGCCTAGACGCTGGCTGCAGATTTATTACATAAGACCAATTCTATTCCACTCATATTTGTACCACCTATGAACAGCAGTGTCATTTCCAGTTCCAGCTGGACACAATGTGTGTGATTGGATTAAGTCTTACTAATGATTTTCCTGCCTTATTGAGAAAGTGAGGGAACGGTGAATGGGACTGACTGAGCCACGCCGCAGCCAACATTCCTGGGCAACAATAGAATCCTCAGTCCGCGGGGATAATGAGCTGCTTGTGTGGCACATGTTGTCTAAAACGTCCCTGTGTCCTCTCTTTAAAGGGGCACATCATTTTGACGGACTTTGGATTGTGCAAGGAAGGCATCTCCCAGACAGATACCACCACTACATTTTGTGGAACGCCTGAGGTATGGCAGCACTGATTTGGATGTTTGCATGTCTTATTGCCAGTGTTGCACAAGGCTGATCCAAAGAAGTCTCACCTTCAGTGTCAAAAAGCAATAACCATTAACAGACTTTTTGGAATAAAGTGTGGTTAATAAGTTATAAGAGTGTATTCCATCTTGGAGGTATATTGCTGCATGTGTAGGGATATGTGTAGGGAGTCACATTTTCCAGAGAGGAAAATAGGCTTTTATCAGCAAAGAATAGTAGCTGATATACATTTGGTTGGTATATTTCAAACCAGAGACAAAATGTAAAAGTTAATGTTGTATTATTATGTTTGTGTGCTTCTTCTGATCAGTACTTAGCTCCAGAAGTCCTGAGGAAGCAGCCATATGATAATACAGTAGACTGGTGGTGTCTGGGTTCAGTGCTGTATGAAATGCTCTTCGGCCTGGTGAGTTTTTACTTTAAGCCCACAGTTGACAGGGATTATTTATGTATTAGTTTTTTTGCTTGGCAATTTGGACTACTTTTGCAGTCACCGCTTTTCATTTTATTGTGACGTACTGGTAAACTGCAGAAAATTTGACAAGTGGTTTTATTGCTAAATGTTAAAGCGCCTCACTGACTTTTACTCTTTTTCTTCATATCCTAGCCGCCATTCTACAGCAGGGACACACATGAAATGTATGACAACATCCTCCACAAGCCGTTGGCGATGCGTCCTGGTGCATCCAGCACAGCCTGGTCTCTCCTCCAGGGCCTGCTTGAGAAAGATGGCACACACAGACTGGGGTCTATGGATGACTTTGTGAGTGGGATTATTCAATGCACTTGCACCCACATACAGATGCTACCTTTCCTATTTTGAGCTCCCTCTGGTGGTCGATATATGTATACATTACGTCGCAGCTGCTAATTTTTTAAAAATGAACGCTGATGACTTTAACTTTATCAACTTTTTTCAACTACCTTTCTACAAATACAAAATTTTGTTAAGATTGTTATTTATTCTACATTTTCAGAATGAGATCAAAGCACACAGCTTCTTCTCCTCCATAAACTGGGATGACCTTGAACAGAAGAAGATCTCTCCTCCATTTACGCCAAATGTGGTAAATATTTGTTTCTTTCTCAGTAATCAGACTTTTAAAAGTGACTTGACTTTTGAATGATGGTACCCCACACTTATTTATTCATATTTAAATATATCAATTTAATCTACAATGCAGCATATAGTAATTCCCAGTCCCCTCCTCTCAAAATGTGTTTTTCTTGTTACAGACTAAATAGTTTAGTTTTTTGGATAAAGTTTCCTAACTTTAATTGACTTTATTTTACATTCATTTGACTATAAATAGTTTTGTCCATTTTTTAAAGCACTTAAAAATCAAGATTTTGTTTTGTATTTGTTCCATGAATGTGATTATGACTCATGCTTTCTTATCCCCACCCCATCCCTCATGTTTTTACAGAGCTCTTACTGTGATATCTCAAACTTTGATCCGGAGTTCACAGATGAGATGGTCCCCAACTCAGTATGTTGGTCTCAAGATCATTCCATAGTCAACGCCAGTGTAATGGAGGCAGACGATGCTTTTGTTGGCTTCTCTTACGCCCCACCTTCTGATGACTCTTTTCTATGAAACATTCCCAATGACATCTTCGGTTGCCTTAACCATCATGACTTCTTTTGACTAAAGGGAAGAATTTATACCATGGATGAACTTGTTCTATGAAGCCAAAGCAAGCAGCTGAGAAGAAACTGCACTTACAACAGATTTTGGCTGGAACAAAGTGTGCCAGAAAAGTCTTTATATTTTACCAATTTGTATTTATATAAATTTATATATATATATATATATATATATAACAGATGATATTTTTAAGAATTAAGGACAGATATCCTCTATTGATCTAATGTCTGGTAGCTTCTAAAGTTAGTCTTTATAGGGCCTTAAACGTGTCCCTTAAATCAAATCAATAAGCGGTTTTCTGAAAAACTTGAACTATTCACTGGACTCCATCGTTTGACTGTCCAATGGAAGTGTGTTTGTCCATGTAATTACTGTAAAATTAAAACCATGTATCATATGCATTTTAACTAAGCTGGAAATAGGGATTACTTGAGAGAGCACTGAATAGCAGCTTTGTTTATAGGTCACACTTGTAAAGAAAAAAGAAAAAATGTCTGTTGTTCAGTTACCTTTCACTTTGTCATTGCGAATACTGAGTGAATAGTTTTTTTAAAATGGATTGTGTTTGTTTTTTTCTATTTGCCTTAACACATTTGCAGAAATTAGAAATCCACAATGCTTTGCTGGCAGTTCATTAGGCCTGTACTCCGACACCGTAATAAAAAATGTCAAAGAAAGGTTATCTGATGGTGTCTGTATTTTTATATATCATTTGTAATGTCTTTGATTCAATTCTTACATTTAATGGCATACCATCCTGGTCCTTCTTGGTTGCCTTGGCAACGCTGTGGAAGCTAGCGCGCCAATGCAACCTGTAAACGCCGTTTACCTCGTCATGCTAGCTTATAGCTAAGTGCTACTTTCTTAACCTTTAAGTAAAAATGGTTGACATTTTATCGCTGAAAGAATCAGTTCTGGTCTATTTAGACAGAAGTGGTGGCCTTCAGAAACTGGCCGAAGACTGCAAACCATTCAACGGTAGGCCTGCTGTGAGGAAAATGTAAAACTTGGAAACCTGTTTAACGCCAATTGTGTTACTTAACCTAGCAGCCATGGACGCTGCTACACTAAACTACATTTAAGCTAGGATTTTTTGCTCCTCCTTCCCAGACCCCCAACAGATTGAGGCAGTCTACAGGTTTTGTATCAGTGTGAACCCCTCTGATGTGATAGATGTGGATCCTGTATTGGGTGACTGTGTTCTGCGCGACCCACTAAGAGCGACGGCGTTGTTTCAGTCTGTAAGTGAAAACTGAGCTAGCTCAAATTAAATGTGAACTTCTACTGTTCGTCTTACTACATTTGCCGTGTTCCTCATTCAGGTTTGCTTTCTGGCCATAAAGACACTGTCACTTCTTGAGAAAATACACACAGAGAGTCAGGTATGAATAAATGGTGTAGGTGTTTTCCCACTTGGTCACTTGACACTCCTATGTTTAGCTTAAGAGCCATAAGGGCCAAGACCATTTCCATAAATCCTAAATGCATGTGTCTGATAGGAAAAGGTAACATGATTATAAACTCAGTCCTTTAACAACGTGTCATCTGATCGTTCCTTTTGAGGTGAATGTAATTCTGAAGTTGACACATCTGCCTCCATTCCCCGAGTACATGTTGGACCTTTGTAGTTTTCCTCGTGGGCATGGCCCCATGAAGCCTGTCTCCATGGAGGGCCTGGTCATTGCCATGACAAGGGTCACAAAATACACCCAAGGGGCCAGGTTCCTCTGCGTTAATGACGACTGTCCCTGCTCTACAGGTACTGCATGGAAGTCACTTCTTACCCCTTATTTTTTCCTATAGCTTTTTTGTCATACTAATTGTAAAGACAGACCACAATCTGTACACACAACGTTTTTTGTTTTTAAAGCAATTCTCAGACAAATAGCATTCGTAGATTTAACACTGCATTAACATTTGATTTCATTTCCTGGATGCTGACTTTAGGGTTTCACCACATTCGTGTCCATGCACCTGGAGCCACAGAGTCAGCTACCGTGAGAAACAACTTCAGCTGCATGATCTGCAGCTCCCCACTGAAAGAGGATGTGAAGTTTCGAGTGCTGGGAGGTGAGAGTAATGCCTCTGCTCTGAATGTCGGGCGGCACTGGAGAGTTGGTTCCTGGGTTACAAGAGGTTAAAAGAAAACCGTGCATCGTTATGATCTGTGTGTTTGCAAATGTGTCTTTGTCGAGACAGACAAACAGCTTGTGGAGCTGATCCATGTCAAAGCACTGGATGGTCTGAGAGTGTATCAGCAAAACTCACTCAGGTACCAGTCTGTCACCCTGTTTCTCAGAGGTAGGTCCACATCAGAGTTTCTGATCTGAGGGTTTTATGTTGCTTAAACACAGGCTTACTATAATAGTATAATTGTGTTGCCTGGTACAATGCCACCCAGCCAAATAATTAATTGACTTAGTTTGATAAATGCAACTATCTGTAGCTAAATAAAATGGTAAAGAGGAAACAAAGCTAATAGCCTATTTTCATGTGGCAGGTGAAGAAAAATGTGCACTAGCAGCATGTCATAATCAAAAACAATAACCGCGTAAAGCAAAAACACATCAACAGTTCACATCAGAGTAACCTAATCTTAAAATCACAAAGAATACTAAATGATCACATAAACGGTACAGAGTCCTGTATAAAGTCCACGTCTCATCTGCTCTCCTTAAAACAGGATTTGAATGTGTGTGTTTTTTTTCTTTTGCATCTTCAAGTCTCTTTAATCTGCACAAAATCAGTTGATCTCCCTCTGGTGGAGTATGAATAGTCACTCCTGTCACATGTATGGTACAGTACATGGAGACTGTCCACCAACCAGGGAGCTGGGGATGCAGCCACTCTGCTGTCCTTGACCACGCTTTGTGTAGCTGACCCTGCCTTGTGAAGCACTTTGACTTTTTTAATTTTAAATAGCATAAAACCAATGAGTGCTTCAGTTCAACTGGGTTAAAAGGCTCCGTTTTAATTTGCACGTCAAAGTACATTTCAAAAGGTAGATACTGTACTGTAGATTAATATCCTCAGATGTTTAAAGGGTATTATTTGTTTGTAAAACCATATTCTCATCCATTATATTCACTCTCAGTCCTGAATAATGTGGTCGAAATAGCTTATATTTACACACAGTCGGATGTATTGAGGTTGGTCATTAATTTTCTGTGGCTTTCTAAATGAGGCTCACTGGAACACAAACTTAGTGGGGGAGAGTTCAAATAAATAGAATTTTGTGCAGCCAGCCTCACACAGTGCCTCATGGTGGGATATTAAGTGTTTCTGTCCCCTCTAATAACATTGTCCAGCGTGTCCCCCTGGGAGCTTAGCAAACCTCAGCACCAGGATTAACATATTCTGTTGACCCAGTCATGTAGAGGAATTCAATACGCTGGGTTCCCGTTACTAAACATATATGTTAATAAGTGCAAGGAACACTCATTAGCTGGCTGTGCTATCCGAAGCACAGAGAAATCTTTGTTCTGAAGGCCTCGCTCTGTGTTTCTCTTGGCAGTGGTTTGTAGGTGGCATGCGTGTTTCTTCAATAATCACCAGGCAGCACAGGACAATCCCTTTGAGTGTTATTGCTTTGTTTCCCCCCATTCACACAGACGAGCTGTGTAACTCAATGAGAATCGGTCGACTCTACAGGGTGCTGGGCATTCCTGCGCACGTGCACCAGTTCCCCAGCATTACCTGGAGTGTAGAGGCAAACAGCGTCCAACCGTGGGAGCCAGAGTGTAAGGCAGTAAATGTTCTTATATTAAATCCTGCTTTAAATCTACAGAAATTCCAGCCACAGGTATACTGGTAACAGATATCTTATATCTTAACACATCTTCGCTCGTTTCATATGCAACATTGTGCATCGTTACCATGTTGAAACATCTACATTATCTCACAACTCTACCTGCAGATCCCCATAAAGTCAGTGCCAGCTTCCAGAAGCTGCTGAAGGCCACAGCCGCCTCTCCCTGGAGGTTCTCTGCCATCTTGGCTCACTGCTTTGGGTTGGACGTGGCTCCTCCAGGCCTCTACAACACCTTAAAGCTGGCCTTGTTGCTAAGCTTGGTGCAGACTAGAGCAGACGCAAAAGACACATCTCACAACTTGGATCTCTTGGTTATCACCACTGACACGCTCATCCTAGACAGGTAAAGTGGTCTGCACGACCCAAGCTTGCACATCCTAAGTGGATACACACTGAATATTAATCCTCCTCATCACCCGTGCGTTTAGAGTAATGACGTACAGCCTGAGCTTGGCGTGCCGTGGGGTCAGGCATCAGGCCTCAGGGGAGATGTTTGCATCTCTGTCCCGGGATGAACACGGGGCAGGCACGGCTAACATCCATGCTGGCTCTGCCCTGCTAGCCTCCGGTGGCATTTGCATGTTGGGAGATCTGGGCTTTTACAAAAAGGACAGGTTGGATGCCCTTCAGTCAGGTAGAGCACCATGGTGGTTCATTAAACAAGTTATGGCACATCATGTTGGCACAATTTTTGCTACGCATAAAAAGCCAGTGTACTTTGATGTTCTGTCCCCCGTCTGAATTGTTCTCAGTTCTGGAGAGCTGCACAGTGTCTGTGTTCATCCCAGGGAAGAAGTATGGTGAGGATACTGACCAGCAGCTTTCCTTCCCAGTCCAGTGCAGCTTCTGGGCCCTCACAGACTCCACGGATGCCCCTCGACGGTCTGGAAAAGCAGACTGTGCCGTACTGGGAACAGCAGTGGGTTCAACCACAACATGGTGTTGTATTACCTTTGTATAGCTCACTTATAACATAGTTCGAATGTGCACTAGCAGGTCTGTAATAGTGTGTATTATTTTAGTGGAATTTAAGCTTTTGTTGTACAGTATACTGAGTTCACGAATGTCACATTTCATTCAACTCATGTTGTTTGTAGATAGTAAAAACAAAATAGGAAATTGAGACAATTTACTTTTGATGAAGGAAGTGCCCTTCCCAGACAACATTACTTCACAGCCCTAGGGGAAACGAATGCTTTGTTTTTTTTTGCAGAAGAAATGTTGACAATAAACTGTATAACCAGTCAAACAGAAGTTTCAGAGATGCTTTAGTTCCCAGTTTACTTTCTGACTTAAAAGAGCATTGTCTCGGCAGGTTAACATTTTGAACACGGCGCATTAGAGAGCTTTCTGATGTCCAGTCTTTTCTGTGTGAGCAGGAAATGGGTCACATACCAGTTCAGTTGGCAGATGCCTTTGGCCTGGTCATTCACTGCAGGGATATGATGGCAGAGCGTGCCCTGCTTGCTCAGGCCGTCCACACCCTCCAGCAGGCAGTACAGCCTGGAAAACCCCTCTACTCATCCGGCTGGGAGTTTACCACTCAAGACTACCAGGAAGTTAACAAACACGTTCCAAGTCTTTTGCATTGCTTTTTAAAAAATTCAAATACACTACCTTGATTTTAGTGTTTATACATTGACCATAAAATTCAGTTGCTGTTCTTAATTCTTTGCTTTTCAGCTGGTAGCTCATGCACAGAGATTGCAAGCGGAGCTCAGCCCTGGAGCCGAGAAAATAATCCATGGTTACTACATGGCCAGCCGAAGAGTCCGAACACAGAGTCATAGTGTCAACATGTCTGTTGCCTCTATCAAGCTACTGTAAGCACTCAGCGTAATGTCACTATCATCCACTAGGTGGAGAACTCATACAAACCACTCTTAGATGACTATTTTTCATTTGGTTATGACAAATGTTTACAAATCTTTTTCACTGTGGTGACATGTTTTATGTGGAATTAAAACTCAGAAAATAAATCACCTTAAGCTTTAAATCTCAAAACATTTACATGGCCTGCACCAGTTTCCCACTGTATAGTTTTACAGATTACTTTTCATTCGTCATTTCAAGAAACGAGCTTTAACCACTTAGGCCAAGTGTTCACTCATCAACAGGCTTCTACACGTTTGTGTGTCGAAGGATCTCTTTGGCCGAGGCCCACTGCAAGTTATGTCTTAGAACACGAGTGCTCGAGGAAGACGCTGTGATTGCCGTGCTCCTCTGTGAAAACTCAGTCACTCTCAAGCACGGTAATTTTTTTAATCACCCCCATGAGTACAAAAACTACCTGCATTCATTTGAGATTTTATATCCTATGGTTTGTAGAAACATTTTAAGTTTATCATGTAATGCTGTTTATAAGCATGGTGGTAATCAGTGCATAAAAAAACCCACCCAATTCAATTACTGTATACGAACTCGGCCTACCTTTCTTCATTGTAGGTTTTATATTGGCCTTAGGTTTTTGATATTAAGCCGTTTTCCCCCCTCACGGGGATGCCCACCTCTTTCTACAGGGGCCTCTGCTCTCGTTATTCCACCAGATGCAGTGTTTCCTTGTGACCTAGGAGATGTGGATGGTTTACACAGGAGAGACACGACCCTGGATGAGCTCCACCAGAACATCCTACACTTCATCTACACCTACGCACCGGGAGCAGACACATACATCACAGAGGAGTAAGAACCACCCCAAGGTTTAAAATACACAGGTAGGCAGCACTAACCATACACCCAATTTATTATGACTGTATTGCTTCTCTCATTGCTTCATAGTGGCATGCAGGCATACAAAAAAACCAACAACTTGGAATTAAATGCAGGGGTGATATAGAGGGTATTGGTAATAAAAAGAGATCTGAATACAGTACATGTTTAGCAATAAAAACAAGATATGCAGGGAAACAAAGTGAAAAGATCAAGTCAAGACATTTTTCTTGCACAGGTTTTATTGATGAAGGGCATCAAATTGCCACCCACAGAAATCTGGCCAAATAAAAATTCAAGTCTTCCTCCAAATGGTGATCCATCAGCAACACTAAGAAGAAAAACATGAAACAATTAGTATAAAGTGTAAATGAATAACATTTCAGTTTGATAGCAATGTAACTCAACAGGTTGGGTTCAGTATTTACTTTTCAAATGATGCTTCCCCATAGACCGTCTCATCGCTCGACTGGCTCCATAACCTGGCAATTAATAAATGTATGATCAGTTGAAATGACGAGGGAAAAAAACAATTTGTAAAGTTTAAAATTGTCTTAGTTCAGTTAAGTCACATTCTCAGCAGCCCATTTTGGTCTGATGGGTAAACGGCGAAAAGTGAATTCATCATTACTTTAAAAAATCAGGACAAAGTTAACAGGTACGTCTTGATATGGACAAAAACAGCTGTTCAGTATGGCCTTTACTTACCACAGATGAGATGAAGTAAACACCAAGTGTTTTTGTTCCACTGCTGCCCTCAACTCATCTGTAAAAGAGAATGTGGCTTATTGTTCAATCTGTCCATCTTCACAATGCAATCCTGCAAGTTAAGTGGACATTTCCCATCTACATGCAACACCTTTAAAATGGTAAGTGCATAAAAACCAGATATTTGAGACAACAGTCCATAAGACTGAGTAAAACTATATTTGCAGCTGATAATTCAGTAGTCACAATTCTCACCACTCTGTTGTCTGATGGGTAAACGGCGAAAAGGTTGACTCATCACTATTCCAGCTGCAAGACTTGCCGGTGCTTAACGTTAAAAAAAAAAAAAACTACCCCATGGCTTGGCAAAAAAACCAAAACAGTAAGTAATAACCACCATTGGCAAATTGTTCAATTATGTCACATTATGTCACCATTAAACTGAATTATATTGAGCTCCTATTTCTGGGGCTACTGTGGTCACGCAGTCTCACCACCTATTGTGTCTGGTGGGTAAATATAACATGTGGTTCCAGCAGTTCAAGATACTAAAGCAAGGAACTCACCTCCTGATCAGCACAGGATTACATCTGGTGCCTTCCTGTGACTGCAGCGTGTCATCTGAAGGCGAAAGAAATAACAGGACTGAGAAACAACATTCTACACACCACACACATCAAATTTACTCTTTTGTGCAACCAAAAGATTTTATGACGCTGGTGATTCAGTTAGTCACAGTTTCACCACCTTATTGTCTGATGGGTAAACGGCAAAATGTGAAGTCATCACTATTCCAGCTGTGGGACTGCTCTACACCCCAAAACCAATGATTGTCAAATACATATGGCTCACCTTCAGGCCCACACGGTGAAAACCATTACTTGGCCATGTGTAGTTCGCAGTGGTAAACAGACACCTGAAATAAATTTACAGTTATTTACAGTCCCTTCAAAGTCCCCTTTATTTAACCAATCCTGCAATTTTGCTTTAACACCGATATAAAACTTCTTACCTTGTCAGGTGTACCAATCAGATGTCCCATCTTCATCTGCACCTCTATAAATAGGTTAGAAAATGAGCACATGTTCAGACTTCAGTTTTAATTCACGTTCATTACTTTGAATTGCAGTATTCCCCCCCCACAAGCACTGTACAAAGCTGTCAGCGACTTAAACCCTCAAATAATTACTCTCAGGAGTGATCCATTGATTTTCAGCTTGCATGAATAAGATGTACTGAAGAAATAGCCAATATGGTGACGCCGGATGACTGATCACCAGAAGGTCAGAGGGTAGACTGTAACACAGCTTGGGAGCATGGCTAACATTGAAGGTTTGAGGACGGGTTCAACAGCAGGTCGCGACCTCTGCCATGACCTTATGTCCTCAGAGGGAGTCGTGATGACCTTCCCCAGTGAAATAATGGCAGAGGGCAACTCCCTGACCAGCAGTTCTTCTGCTGACCCCTGGACACAACCAGATATGGACAGGGCTGTAAGAAGCTGAATGACACAAAGGGCGTTTTTCCGCCTTTTGGACTGTCTAAAAGAATGATTTATTGCATTACTTCAGGGATGAGACCCGTCTTTACTCGTGGGGAAGGCTAGCTCAGTTACATTTGTATTAAACGTAACGTTGTATTAAAGTAGTTGTCGCACAATTTAACTTGATATAGGCTACAAGGGACGTTTAGTACATAAAATGCGTTTAACTCCGGTGTGAGAATTGGACAGCAGACCCTGCATAAATCCACATCCAAAGCCACGTGCGTTTGCCGTCACGACTAAAGAATTAACTTGCAATGTTAAAACTTAAGTTACACATGTGGCCAATATGTGCGGTATGTTACACGATTACTTATGTAACTTTAGTTTAAGTGTTTGCTTTGGGCCGTGACGAAGACTTCTCTAAATGAGCCGTGAAGCTGCGCACTTTTCTCCCACGTGGCCGAGAAGCGAGCTAGCGGTTAGCTAACGTGCTACGCTCGCGTTCAAGAGCTAATTGCGAATCCGCCTGGAAACACGTTCACGACGCACAAACAACACACATGCGGAAACATATAACGCCATCTCACCGTTGCCTACCTTCGTATCGCAGATTAAACCTGAAGCAGGCTTCTTGGTGTTCTGGCGCGGTGAGCGACAAGGCAGCTCTCTGCTCATGGTCGAGTCTCGGAGAAAAGGGGAGCGATTTCCGGATCCGACCGTCTTTCACTGCGCCGACGAGCTGCGCGTTGCAACTCGGCTCATAAAGCGCACAGCTGAGCAGTGATTATATTGTCAGCACCAACTGCATCTTATTTCGCTGACGCTCCTAATTAAGCTAGAAAAATGGCAAATGAATGCATTCTCTCCATTTCATTACTCAAATGCACCAGGTGTTTTTCAAATTAGTAATATATTGTGGAAATTCAGATTATCTATTTTCTACAGCTTACTGCAGATAAAACAAACACGTGTCTGTATAGCTATTTATTTGTATACCAATCTCCTTCGTTTCCCTCAAACTGGCTACAATAAACTGCCCTTTGTGTCTTTAAAATGTTAAGATTTTAATAGTCAATATTTTAAGAAGTTACATAATCAGATAAATGAGTCAAACAAAGTATTAAGCAGATAAAAACTTTTTCTGATGAGTGTCAAAAAGACATAAGTTCACATCACGTTGCTTCCACGGAAGTTATAAATTGTAAAAATGTTAAATATGCTCATTTGCTTAATATTTTCACCTTTAATCAGTCCAAATATAAGTAGGCTGTATTATTTGCTTTCTTAAACGCGTTGACATTAAACACAGTTGAAACACCATAAGCTGTGTAGACACATACATGTGTTTATTATCGTTTAGCCCTTTGGATTTCTAAAGTCAGCGTAAAGAACTAAATGTCTCCTGCATATTCTTTAATTAGGTGCAGTCATTTTTGCTGCAATTAAATGTATTTGTGTTGTAACCTATTACGGGAAAATACTTTATTTAACCTAAAAGCGAGCAGGATACAGGAAATACCGTCAGTGTTGAGTAATAATAATGATGATAATAATAATAATAAAAGCTTCCCTGACAACCTCTGAGGACTTTCAATTATCATACGTTTTTTTTATTTTCATAAACAGGCCTATTGAAGAAAGAAAAAGGGCACTCATAGATTTTCTATTATCGTCAACATCTTATCGGAGACTCGTCTTCTTTCACTGAAGTCATTTTATTCACAAACACATTTACGACCATGCATGTAAAAATAAGGAACACGAGATGAAGAGCCCCCCATTGTTGACTCTCTGACAGACCACTTCACATGACAGATGTTAAGTTATTCACACATGCATTTAGTGCAAATGTTTCAACTGAAAGTGCACACCTCAAGCGTGACGGGCTCGTTACCGCACGGAATTTCTACAAATATACCTGGGCTGGGACATGTATGGAGCTGCACAATGCAGGGCGAACAGGCCCATAGCCAAAATAACAACAGAGAAACATAATGTATGCTTCCTCAAAATGTATACAATAAAATTCACGTAATATATTAATTTACAAAGTCTTCTTATTGGCAGGGCTTCAGTGGAAGTAAAATCAGATCAGAGGCTAATTGTTCTACAATCGTAATATGCTGCTGCTGCTGCTGCCGCCACAGTAAACAGCACGAACTCATGCAAATATTAAATCGTTCAAGACAAATGATTTAAAGCCTATTGCTGGGACTTGGACGACGAGGGGCCCTGATTCTCTGACTCTGAAGGACTCGTGGTGGTGAGGAACTGTCCGGAGGCTCCGACGTACAGTCTGGATCGCATAGGCCATTTCTGTAAAGACATTTCATGTGTTAGTGAATGCGCCTCTTAAAATAGGCCCGGAGGCCACAGAGGAGGACGTCGCATGCTTTAGAAATGTGATGACCTGATCTGATCGTTGTTTAAAAAGCCAATCTTCAGCATTGTACACATCAGTGCAGTGAGACAGTTAAAAACAATTTCATGTAAATTAAAATAGGCTACAGAAATTGTTTATTAAAAATAATTTCACAATAAAATACTGAATCACAACATTGACAACAAACGTAGATTAAAATCCAACATAGGTTACCTGTATTTTTATTATTATTAGCCTATTAGGCTATTACTGACCTTTACTGGGTGCAGGTAGCCGTCACCTTTCAAAGAGTGTAACGCCTCCGTGTGTTTTGTGCTCTCTCCCTCCTCCGAGCCTTCTTCTTGTAGTGTTCGAGTCAAATGGGCAATATAGGTGGTGGCCAGTATCAACACGTCGAGTTTGGACAGCTTGGTGTCCGGCGGGACGGACGGCAAAGTCCTTTGTAGCTCCAGGAACGCGGTTCTCAGGGTCTGCACTCGGCTCCTCTCCCGCGCCGCGTTGGCCGCCGCCGGGCGTCCTCTGCCGCCGAGCCCGCCGGCCTGGAGCCCCCGGGCCCGCTGGAGCTCCCTGCGACGACCGTCCGGACTGGGACTGGAGCTCGGGCTGGATGCAGGGCTGTCGTCCGCCACCGCGCCGGAGCAATTACCGCCGTCCATTGGGAGCGTTTGCCTTCCTACCATCGGGGTGCACTTACAGACCTGAAGCATTACACCACATGGATAAAGACATCACTTTTAGAAGTTTAACCTGGCCTTTTATATTACACGTTTAATAAGCCCACGTTATAATTGACGACTGTTTTATGAATTATTTATTGTCTACCACACGCCTCTGTTCTACCTTTAACTTAACTTGTAATTTATATGATACTTTAAATGTTATTTTTGCCTTTGCATTTATTTATTAAACCGTGACTCGGGTTGTCAAATTGCATGGTGCTGCAAATTAAAACAGACAGCACACAGGTCCAAAGTTGCATTAAAGCCACCTGAAAGCGTGCTGATTGCTCAGTGACACGCGAAAAGACCCGCAGTGTGAATGAAGCCCCAGCCGGGCGTGCTCGTGCGAGCTGTTCGTAATTGGCGGCGTGATGTGGCGTTTACCTCTGGTATCTCTCAAAGGCGCTGTCTCAGAAAACGACATGAAGGTAATCCAAAGAGGGCTTCGATGGGGATGGAGAAAGTCCCACTCTACGTCCGGCGTATCCTTATAAAGTGGCGCGTCTGCAGAAAAGGTGCGCGGCCGTCCCCGTGCGCTCATCCAACACTTCACCTGCGTGCGTAAAAGTCCCAGGAGCCCTTCATTTATTGGATACACAAAACGGCGCACAAGTATTTCACCCCGACGAAATTAATCACTCGCCCCATAACACTCCCTCGCAGTGCAGAAAACTGCTCTTTCCCTTTCCTAACTTGTTTCAGTCTGAGGGCAGTGGAGGCTCGTTTTCAACGCCAGAGGCAGGGCTCTCCTCTCCTTTGACTCTGACATGCGGGAGGCCACGTCCCACTTCTAATTGGCTGCGAACCCGACACTGTATTTTCTTTATAAGCCTATCAAAAAGTGGCAACGGGAAGAAAGTTAGTCAAAATTACCTCAAAAAACGTGCTCGTCATGGTCAGAATGCAAAGGTTAATCTTTCAAAAACGCTATTTGCAGCAGACCTCGAAGACAAGCTGACAAGTGTAAGGCGATATGCAAAACATTTGAGTAATTGCCGGGGTGTCTTGAATTGCAAGCTCGTTGGAACAGCTAATAAATAAACTCCTGCGCTGCAATCAACAGGCAGGCGTTGAGGAAATTCTTGCGAGACTCCGAAATTAATCACTCAGATTTCCAGGGCTCCAAACGGAGATGTCGGCAAATTAATGAAAGGAATTATTCATAATATGTATCCTCGGACTGTTCTTAATAAACATTGTTTTTGTAAGGATGGAGTAACGGCGTTGCTCCAGGCCACTAATTACAAGGCGAAGTAAAAGGAGGTTAAGTAAGCTAGTTTCCCTAATAACCCCGCGTCTTTCAGGGGGGTTCCACACCCACGTGGCTCCTAAAAGCTCATTCAAACGTTCAGTCACAACGAGGACAATAAACACATCCACATTGTTACTGTTCTCGCAATAAAAGAGGACTGAATCATTTGTCACAGGTGTTTGAACAGAAGCACATGTTAGCTTTAGATAATGTAAAGCCTTGTAATGGTAGGGCAGAGCGATCATTTAGACCGTGCCACTCTGCATCTTGTGGTTCACTTATTTGCCCTGAAATGCACGCAGGAGAGGAATGACACGCACCATAGAAACTGTAAGACTATCAGCATGTAACCGTTTGAGTTGGATAGATTATTAATATCCTCAGACCCCCAAACTGTAATTAAAAATAAACCAGCTGTGAAAGAGAGGGAAACAATGTGCACAAACCATTAATTCACCGCTTTTATTCTTTAATTTCATTTTTAACAACAGTAGATTATTCCCATTAATTAATTTACAGGAAGTTCAATTTAGCTATAACAGAAAGATAAAAACATTTGAAAGTCACATTTTTAAACAGTTGTCATTCAGTAGGTCAAGGATACTGCAGTGACTCTGAAGCTGTAGACTTCACAGCAAGCAGGTGACAGCGACTGCTCTCTGCTACATACACAAGGTTAAAAGATCTGCAGCTGTGGTGACCAAGGTGCGTAAACAAGCCAGTAGCAGGGTTAGTCCTGGGCTCTGGCTAAATCGTGTGTGTGCAGAGGAGGTGTAGATTTGAGTGGACTGGTAGGTTTGTCTTAAGTATCCACATGACAGCAGATGGGTGATAAGACCGCCACATGACCGAGAGGTCCATACACAGGGATCTTTAATTTTGGTGTCCTATGATATCAAAGAAAGAGAAACAAATTTGAACTATTATCAGATCAGTCAGAACTGTTCTACAATTACTTTGTGTACTAAATGAACGTTGAGTGGAGAGTGACAGCACGATTACAGCACTGCTAATCAAGAAAGCACGATTTCAAAATAGCAGGTCATTTATCAAGGATGAAAACTGACGTAAAATAACTGATACCACTTTACAATAAAACAAATCTAAAAACATTTCTTCTTGATACAGGGCGGCGGGGGGGGGGGCGTTATTTAGAAGTTGTCATCACTCATAATTTGTACATTTCATCATACAGGCTAGTTTACAAATTCTGTACGACAGCTCGATGAATTTAATGTCCACAATTAAATAATTGAGTGATTAATAAAAAAAAGTGATGGAGTGAGTCAAAAGTGTGTACTCTCTCGCGTTAACTGAGATCTGTGTGAACTACGATACTGGACCTGAGAGACTGCTGCTGCCTCCACCTCTGCGTGTTTGCCTGGCTGTAGATGTGACCAGGATGTAGACTATGACCCATGGTAAAGTCATCTGGAATATAAACAAAGTCACAGTAGAGTGCACACACGCACACGCACACACAAATTCAAATGTGTAAAAACACATCCAGCATAATAAAGGATGTTTAAAAAAAAGGGGTTTCCACATTTTACAGAAAAATTATAAAATGTTGCTAGGATGTAGTTGTTTCTCAATATTGTGGCTATGCATATTATCACAGTTCTAATACACTTAATCAATACGTGTAACTAAATCAAGGACAGTGATTTGTTCAAATATACCAGTATCAATTCATTATAATTAGAGGATAATTGTGATAATGTGGACAAAGAGTGCAGATTTTGTGCAGATTTTAGTGACTTACTCGTTAAGGGATGAGGGATCAACGGTCCAGTCATCACGTGTTTGTGGATTTTTTTCTTCTTGGTCTCTTTGGATGCTTTCCAGTTAATGAGGAACTGTCTGGTTAACTCATTAATTTCCCTTCCATCGAGAACCTCTATATATATATAAAAAGAACGTATTTTATCATTTGTAAAAATGTTTATCCTTAAGTGATGTCTTAAATATTTGCCTTGGTACGTCAAAGGGCATTTTCAGATTAGGATGCCTCTGAATAAGAAAATGAATAATGTCTCACGGAGGGATTTGCACACGGTTATCAGGCGGTCTCTGTACTTTGGTCTTTTACACACAGGGTTTCCACTTAAGTCCATTTGAAGCAGCTGAGGCCAGTGGCTGAACACATCCTCTAACTCCTGAAAATACACGCAAAAGAGAAACTTTACCTATAATGTGTTTTTGTTTTAACAACTCACTTAGTATTCGAAAGTGCTTTCAGTGCGGTGCCTCTAAAGCTATGCTCAGTAACTAAACAGGAAACAACTGACAACTTTCTTTTAAACAAATATGATGCATATTTATAACACGATTACTAATCAGACAAACATCAGGGAAACGTTTAAAGACATGGTATAAGTGAATGGTAATGTGGAGTACAAGGGCCAATGGAAAGTGCATAAACAACACATCAGTCTATTTTAATAAACAGTGTCGCCCGGTGTCATGTAACTCCAAGTTTCCTCCTGGGGCAGTGTGAGGCTGGCTCCTCCAGCGAGTTGCCTGCAGTTGTATGTTTATCTAAAGGCACATTAATCCAAGCCTGGAAATATGAATACTCTCTGGACACGCTCTGATTGTTCATTGCCTTCCTGTCTTGGCCAAAGCGCTTCCACTTTTCCAGCTTGTGCTGCAATCAGTTCAGAGGGGACCCCTGAGCGCCGCGCGCTCCCAGGCTTTGATAAATGATCATGTCAGGGCCGTCACTCAGAAGGCCCTCGCTGAAGAGCAGTCCAGCGCCAAATTGCCCCCCAACGCGGGGGCGGGAAGAACGGCAGAGGCTGGGTGCTCACCGAGCTTGGCCTGCTCTCTCGCCTGGACTAATGATGGGCCAGTTATGAACCTGTATTTAACCAGGGCTTCGATTCCCCTGTCCTCTCTGCCCCGCACACAGCTAACGGTCTCCGAAGATGCTCCCCATTTGTCACCCCAGCTGACTGCCTGTCATAATCTATTTTAAAAATCCATAATGTTTCCTCTGGATTCTGAGCAAACGGCGCAGAAGAAGGCATTGATCATTCGGAGAGCTGTCTTTGCAGGATCAATAGTGGCAGACGGGTTGTATAAATTATAGGAGATATCTGCGAAAAATGACACGTGTACAGCAATTACCTGCGCCAACGTTCTCACAAGAAAATCACTTGCGCTAAGAAAGCCGTAGCAATGTAGTCAGTTCGAAAGTGCTGTCAAAGTGTCATCCTGGTGTAAGTAAGCCCCTTCAAATGAAGTCATCAACCTTTTCAGTTCAATGCAAACAGAAAAATTACTGCCGTCAAAGAGCGAGCCTCAAAAACAAGCAGGTCATTTTTCAAGGAGGTCAACGAGCATAAATCATATCTCTGTCTCAGATGAATCTCCCTTAAAGTTAAGTACAGGCGGTTTAAGGTATCAAATAGGAGGATTCTGAGGCAGAGAGGAAAAATCTGCCTCCCAAGGAAAGAGAGAAACTTGTGCTTGTTTAAAGCTGTCAGCGAGACAAGTCTCAGGGGAATGGCCCGCTGATTTGTTGAATAATTCTGACCCTGTGCGAGTCATGGAGACTGGGAACCTACAGCGGGATTTGCAGGATTTGGTTCTTTAGAACCCTGTTCTCCATATCATTTCACACATCACTGCGCAGAGATACGGAACAATGTTAATGCTAACCCGATCAACTAACAGCAGTGGTAGGTTTACATTAATACGCGATGTCGTGCACAGCTCCTGTGATGTGGTACTATTTACTTTCTACTCATCTCATACTGGAGAGGAAGTCCTGAATGGCGACTGGGTGCAAAGACACCGTTGGTTTAAAAAAAACAACCTATATTTACCTCCATATTGTGCAATTTGTTGTCAGCAGCAGATACATGCTGGAGGTTCTTAAGAACCGTCAGGTCCTTGATGTCATCAATGTTGTTGTTATTGATGTTCAGGACACAAAGAGATTCCTGGGCAAAGAAAAATTCATTTTACAGTCAAACACAATGACAGAATAGTACAACTAAACATTACATTGCTGACTCTAAAGGAGAAAACCCGGCACACAAACAAAAGATACAAATATTTTGTGGACTACTCATCTAAATGTTAAACCATATGGAACATAGTTTCCCAGAAAATGGCGCCTGTGATCTATTTGCATTAAGCATTTCGATCTTTTTATATGCCTGAACGAGGATCATGTCCGTATCAGACTCTAGATAGTGCTGCTGGTAAATACTCATCTTGGTTTGAAGTTCTATAATGGCACATTTATAAGAAAAAAAAGAAAAAAGCTGAAGCTCTTTAAATTTGCACAGCAATTTCTTTAATTATCCAAACAAACAAGAAACTGAGGCTTTTGGTGTGTTTATCCATGGCCTGGGCAGTAAACGAAGTAAACAGACCTAACTGATTTGTCAGACCAGAGAGAGCAACAGAGGTCTCTTTGACATCATCAAACCCAGCACAATACTGCTTTTACATGGATCACTGGCCTCTGAGAAATCCGAGATCTGGACGTGTAACCTACCAGGTTGATACACCACGCAGAAAAGAAAAGTAGGCTGTCCTCTGACCTTTTTATAACTTAAAAAATACATCATTTGAAATGAAGAGAGCCCAAATTATTCAGGGGGCGTGGATTATCTTGTTTTTCTCATACTATCTCTGTACTGAACAGTGTAAAAAAAATAGGTCATACAGCCAGTGAGGCCAGAGTCCTGGGGTCAAGGAGCAACTTTTCCCCTGGTGCCAGACTTTGATTCTCCACATGAAGCTCCTTGAGCTCGCAGAGCTCTTCTAAGCCCTCCACCACTGCAATCCTGTTTCCACCCAGATACCTGCAGAGCAGGAAAACCACACACACCGCAGGCTTTAAAAGATCATCACAGCACGGGACAACAAGCAGTCCAACTTGTCTACTCACAGTTTGGAGAGCTTCTGCAGGTTGTGGAGATTATCTATGTGAGAGATGTTGTTGTTCTGCATATACAGATGGGTGAGGTTGGAGGCGAAGCCAAGGTTGCAAATGTGCGTGATCTGATTATCATACAGGTAAAGAACGGTGAGGTTCCGACACATGGAGAGATCACCCTGAACATAGAAGTTAAAAGTGAGGCATGTAGAAGGAGGACAAACACAGAATTAAAAACGTCAGCGTTAATAATGGCTGCTTACAATATCTTCGATACTGTTGCTTGAAAAGTGGAGGTGGGTGAGTGTCTTGAGGTACTCTGGGAAGGAGAGGCCCCTTTTCTTTTTGAAGTGGTTTCTAGATTTAGCTATCAGATCCACGGTCAGGCGTACCATGGTGGCTCGTCGTCACAGACGCTGCTTCAGAGAGGATCCTTTTCAGCTTCAGCCAAGCATCCAGCCCACAGCAGCGACTAGATCAGTTTGGGGGGGGGGGGGGGGCAGACACATAGAAATAGACTTAGCTGGCAAAGAAAATGTTCTTTCTACTTCAGCATTTGTCATCACAAATGACAAAGATTAACCTTGTACATATCTTTAAAGACCTAAAACCGAATTGTCAATTCACAATTAGGGATAATTGATGAAAATAAAATAAAAAACACCACTATTCTCCAGGAAACTTGCCAACAGGCCAAAGGTTGGGTGCCCACTCAATTTGTGTTGTTATTAGAGCGGTCAATTCCCCAAGCAGAGCCTCTACTACTTCCTTTCATTCAGCACCCATGGGGCTTGTTTATTAGCTTGACCTGACCTTGAGATCTGAAATTTCTCACTTTGATTTTACGTGGCAAATAGGGATCATTACACATCACCTCTCCACCTGCTAATTATAGAGCAGTCAGTGTGTGGAGCTCAAACAGAGCAGTGGTGGAGAAAGGGCACAGAGATGTGACAGCAGGGTTTTTTTCCTTCTTCTCCACACTTGATCTCAAGACATCAGGTCGAGGTTATGGGAGACAAGATACACTGATCGATAAGCCAGAGCTGAATAATGGACAGAAGCTAAGT
The DNA here is from genome assembly GCA_036024295.1 of Nannoperca obscura. NCBI lineage: Eukaryota > Metazoa > Chordata > Actinopteri > Centrarchiformes > Percichthyidae > Nannoperca > Nannoperca obscura. Next base: position 44,577 of record JAVQJL010104209.1, read on the forward strand.
GAACTTATACACCTCTGGGCCCTGTCCTCTCCGGGGACTTTTGGGCAGCAGTTTATCATTGTCAAAGAAAGTGCGACACTCGTAGACGTCTGTGTGCGGTACGCGAGGGACAGGAAATACCCACACAAGCTAAATGCAGACCGCCAGTGAAGGTGGAGACGGGCTCCACGCAGCTGGAGAAGGCCCTGGAAGATCTCCGTAGGGTGTTATCAATTAAAAACAAGCAAGTCACATTTTACATGAAATTCCCATTTGTTATGGGGAGTTTGGACATGTGTCGAATATGAACAACATCCTCCTACCTCTCGAAGTCTTCAGCAAATGTTAAAACGCCGTCTAAACTGTTTTTTTTTTTACAAAAGTTGTAAAGCGAACCGCGAGACAGGCTGTTTGGTTTGAGACATCATGTTGCTATGGAAACCACGGAACCAATCGCGTCAGGCACAGAAGCAGACGGGTCGCAGAATCTGATACAACACCGGCGACACGGAAGTAAACAACAACATGATTATATTCCTGTGGCAATTTTTTATGGTCAACGTATTATTTGGGTTAAAAATAAACATCCATATTATCGCCACTTTAGGAAAATACCAGTAGTTGCTAAATTAAATAGTACATTAATTATATAATATATTATATAATAATATATATATATTTTTTTTTATTATTTTAATTGTACAATTTAAGGCAGAAAGCTAAATTAGTTGTTATGGAAAGATTATGGTTTTGACAAAAAGGAGTGACTAACTAAGCGTTATTTTTTTTACAATCCAGTAATGGCTTTGAAAAAATGAATTAATTGGTTACTATATATTAGGAATTTTACAGGAATGTTAAAAACTATTTTGCAGTTTAAGTTGTGTCTTACACTGGCCTTATCACATCCACTGAACTAAATGTATACTAAAATGCCATGCTGTTTATATCTGACTTGCTCTCTTTGCAGCTAAGGTGACATTTCACTAAGTGTCTATCTTTCAAGGCAACATACCAAGTCAGGACCACAACCCACGTCTCCCAGTGACCCCTGCATTGTTAATCTAGATCATGTCAAGACCTGGGTTTCCTGTAAGGGAGTGACTTGCATCCACTTATATAGGAGCACATGGGGGAGAGGAAGTGTAGCACCTCCAGCTTTCTGAGCCGGGCTCGACTTCATCACACACGGCACCATGCTTGTGGGGTTAATTCTTCCGAGAGCCAAACTTAACGTAACATCTCCAGATCTTTGTAGGGTCATTAGATCTATAGGGGCTAAATAATGTAGCTACCCATAGCTATTAATCATGAGCTTTATCAATCTGCTGCTCTCATATCAGTCAATGCCTAATCACCCAGTTGTTCCCTCCTCTAGTTTTGTGTGGACATTCCAATGCAATCTGTGAATGATTTTTTTTTATAGTAACGAAGAACATACTTTGGAATTATAAAATTGCTAAATGTTAAAACAATAAGGTAAAATACACGAGTAATGGATTTTTGGCTGCCCACAATTTGACTTGATAAGAATTTGCATACATTTTCCTATTCCATCTTTAGTCATGCATACTAATGTACATCTGGTGATAATCACAATATTTACATGTCCAATGACTTCAATATGTTTCACTGATTCCTAAATCACCATGAAAGACCAAACACTAGGTGAAACTATTTGAGAAGCATACTCTGAATAGTTTCTCAGCACTGTGACAGTCATCCATGTAATACATTTAAATATCTGGCAAAAACGTGAGCCATTCCGTAGACCATGTGTGCAGAAAACGTATTCAACTATTTCAAATTGCAAAATTACATTACACATAATCTAATAAGTTTCCTCTTCCTAAACCGCTAGACTGAACACCTTCCAATTTGAGAAGCAGCCTAAATAATGGCAAAAGAAAATCATTATAATAAGTGGTGCCAAAGCTCATGCACATGAGAAAAAACAGACACCTCCACTGTCCCACTGGGACCGTCTCCTCTGCGATACCTGACATCAAAAATATACATTTAGCCATTACAATACCTTAAAAAAAAGACATGACACAAACCCAGGCCAAAGCGGCTGTTGGTAAAAAAGGGCAGACTCTGTGAGTGTCTGCTTCGATGGAGAGCAGACACGTTGGGTGAATAGGGTCCAGTGTGTACCGCTTCTGTTTCTGCGCTGCATCACTGCCACAGAATAACCTGACGAGCTGGCCACTCTGCCAGTGTGTGACACCGAGAGCCAAACTGTGCTGGGAGTGACTCCGCAGAGACATCCCACACATGGCAGCCAATTCCCTTTGAGCCTATGCAGAGGCTTGAGTTTGTTGTTCCATTATGTAATGCTGTGACAGGCTACACTTGAATGACTGACTGGTGCTAAGGTTAGGCTGTGCGTTAAATGCAACTATGGTGTGTTCGTATGTCGGGCTGCAGAAGAATGAAGGCAAGAACATTTTTAGTAACAGCCAGAGAAGGGAAACAAAACCGCAGGGTCTCACACCTTAAAAATGCTGCACTACATCTATATAGGACTGAATATGTGAAGAAAATGTTTAATTTCCCAGCAACAATATACTTTGTTACAATATATAGACTGAAATAAAATCACACCATTTTGTTTAAAAAGTATAAAATACCAGCATAAAATACAGCACTTGCACTTTGTTTTATTTTTTTGCATGAGTCCTGAAAATAACAGACAACGCTACCCTTAGCAGTTAAACATAAACCATGAACCAGTGAGTGCTACATGTGCACAAGAAAACATTTCCAGGTGAAATCCAAAATCAGCTCGTAGTTCAGGTTTAATTGGCAGATGTGTTGATTTGATTGAAGAGTTTGTCTTTAATGACTTGAGACATGAGGCCGTGAATCGCCTCTATGGTTGTCTTGCAGCTGAAACAGACCACAGTTAAAAAATGGACATTAGTTTAATTAGCCCAGCAAAACAGACACAGCATACAGAGATGTAACATCAACACCGGTATAAGATGACGTCCAAGAGCAATAAATAGTAAAGGTGTTGTTAGCAGTCATTTATAGTTCTATGTCTCTGTTTGTGTATCAGATATTACTGAAATACAGATTAGTAGGCTTAGTTTGGAAGCTCATTTTATTACAGCGTATGAAAAATAGAAAAATTTATAGTGCTACAGGTTTTCATATTTTTACTTTATAAATCATACTACTTGTAAATAAGAAGGTTTGGTCCTGAAATGAGAAGTCGATCGACAGAAAAAGAATCAAAAGCTATTTTGATGAATAACTTCATCATTCTCCATTTAAAATCATTGTGAGCTGAATCTCTTCGGGCTTTAGACAGTTGGTCTGACAAAGCAAGTAATATAAAGACATTGTTTGGAAACTGTAATGAGACTTTATAATTACTTTCTGACATTTTATAGAAAAAAGGTTTATTGATTAATTGAGGAAAATAAACCACAGATTAATCAGTGATCAAATATAATGTTGGTTACATTACATTACATTTAGGCATTAAGGAGACGTTTTTATCCAAAGCGACTTCCAAATAAGATGGTTGCAACCGTAAAGTATATATTTATTAAAATTGTAAGATTTAAATTGACACAAACAAATATATTATCTATTGTGTCCTTCATACCAGTTCCATTAAAATTGTGAACAGGATTAAGGTTATTATTAACATGACATAAGGACAATAATGTATTATCAACAGTTGACAAATACTGTATATCACACACTAACAAAATATGATGAAATTAATTAAAAGAACTAATATAAACCAATTTCTTTTTATGATCTATAATGCACAGTAAGCAGTGGGAAAGCAGGCTTGAGCCAAAGACAGCGCTGGAATTATAGAGCCCACAACAAATGTTCATGTTTAAGTGTGCAGCTTCTTTTCTTTTTCTAAGAAAAAAATTTACCTATCTCGAGTTGCTTTGGCCAGTTTGTCCTCAGACTTCCTGTCGTGTGTGTCCAGCCCGAGCATGAAGCTGCCTCTGCCCAGCTGGGCCTCTGACTGCTCCAGCTTCTCCGACAGGTCAAACACCTGGCCTGTGGTGTAGTCCGAGTTCTGACCATCCAACACACACACACACACACACACACACACGCACACACGCACACACGCACACACGCACACACGCACAATTTGCCAACAAAAGCTAGATAACAGATTTTCCACAAAGAAGGAGAACTTTGTAGGATGGCAACAAATCTGTCTAACAAGCTGTAGGAACACTTTGTGTGTTGTGGTGAATGAAAAGAAGTCAGTGAAAAGTTTGCTTAAGGTGAGGCCGTGTTTTCAGTGGAAAAGGTAATTAAAACACAATGACACAGGGGCCCCTGACTAGGGTGACAGTGTAGCAACTGACAAAGCCTGTCACCCCAAGGAGCAGCTTATTCTTGACATCTAGTCAATTCATCTTCATCCAGAATGCCAAAGAGCTAGCTGTTTGGATAAGCCTGATGCCTATTTAGACCGTTAAGTCAGGCTCGGACAGAGTGACTGCATCCACAATGGGAATTCACGAGGGGCTTTCAATTTTTTAGAATGAACTGTGGGGGGAAAGGAGATGATCCACGATGAACCAAGACAGCATATATATCACTGGAGTTGGGTCCAACTTTAATACTTATCTCCCTTGTTAAAAAGTTTAAATTAACCTTATTACTAACATCAATAAACAGGGACTCTTGGCTACTAAGCAGCAATAAATCACAACATCACAAGTGGGTGACCACATGTCTAAATGAGTTATAGTGTAATAATTAACCATAAATCAAAATGTCAAACAATTAGCAAACATTTTGCTTTTTGAAGTTGCCTACATACCGTGAGGAGACTTGAGGAACTTAAGGTATTGACCCAATATTTATTCCACAGGAGTTCTAGAAGCTTTCGATCAAGGGAGGACTTGAAGTAAGTTACCTCCAAGGCGTAATACCTATATAGAACAAATCAAGGCAAAAACATGAGCCATGTACACTATAGAGTCACACAGAGTACATTATATTAAAATACTACAATTAAGGTAAAAATGTGAAAATATTAATTACATGACATGCATGTTATAAGTATTGATATACATGTATCCAATATGGTGACAGCACTTTGATATATTATAGCAATACTCACTGTTTACAGTGAACACCAAAGTCTTCAATCTTGTTCAAAGGGATAGTCTGGTATTCTGAGGGTCCTTCATCAGGAGGTTTGTAACCCTGAAAATCCAAATAGGAAATGCTGAGAAACAATAACAAACAAAATAGCTTTTCTGAAACATAACCAGCTCTTTACTACCATAGACAGGCACTTACTAGTTTATTTAGTATAACAACTATACGACAACAAAACCCAAAATTTTAAAACTACAAACATGAGCAAAAACACACATGCACGAGAATCATTAACGGAAAATGATTTTGTTAATTTTAGAGTTATAATCTCAGGAGAGCTGCTGATATATCCGGTCTTGCATTGCTTTACCTTTGGGTAGGTCCTGAAGGCACCAAGGTTGACTTTCCCTGCAGAAATAGTCCGAGTGGGGTCGATCTGTGTGAAGCAAGATACAGTAGAACAGGAAAACAAAGCCAGGGGTCACACAAACCTCCAGGGACCACTCAAATCTGGCCACCAGGAGCCTCTTACTATGGCTGTCAGTGTGCTGAAAATACACACTTAATTACACGACGCCCGTGGCATTTAAGCAATGCTAAGCCAAATGAAGTGTAAATAGCATATATGGTTGCAATAACAAAATGTTCATCAGTACAACGTGGAAACCTTCAACTCATACATCAACAGTCTCAACCGCATCTCAGTTACACTGACATTAACTTGTATTGTCACACTTAGAAAGAAAAGATCTTACTTTCCTGAATACCATTTAAATGGGGTGCAATTAGAAATCTCAGTAAATTAAGCACTTAACTCGGAATAAAGAAAGTACGACTATTTCCGAAGTCTTACCACAACAGCCACAAAAGGCTCCTGAAACTGCTGGTTGAGCATCTGAGTGCTGACGTCTATGCCCGAGAGCCAGCATCCATAGCCCGGGTGACTGTGGTACCAGCCAATAGCATTCTCCAGCCGTCCAACCTGAGGGATTAGAGATTGATGTAGGTTATGATTCAAGGCATAAAATAAACCATTACGGTAATAACCAATATTAAGAGATATTGAAAAAATACAGACAGTATAAAAATGTTTATCACATATTATTATTGCTGACAGTATTTGGTGCAGTGGCATTTTCAATTTCTTTTTAAAGGAATATTCCACTTTAAAACAATTATCAATTTGGCAACATAATTAAAGTTTGATGTATTTTTTGAAGATGAGAAAGGCACATCCACTATGTAGCAGCCATGTTAGAAGCCATACAGTGTTTTCCACCATTAATTGAGCCAAGACTAGTGTAGAAATTGGGACTGATATGGATAACAATCCACTTTTCACGGTGTACGTAATTTCATATTGCGATAGTACATCTAAAAATCACTTGATAAAAAGTAATGGATAAAATAACCAGACAGGAATGTTTGGTTTTAACTAAACCAGTAAATTAATTCCCCTACAGATCAAGGTTATTTTGCAAAAAAAACATAAAGTATTCTTAAGTATTGCTTTCCATAATAGCCTAGTACAACAAAGGATAATAAAATGATCGCTACCATATTATTATTATTAAAGTAGACATCTTTATATAATCTGACAGTATAAATATAATCTTATTGCCCAACTAATTGGTTAGAACCTATCCTATCACATCTTTGTTATTGACTTCCAAAACCACGTAGGTGTATATGTAGTCCACATTACAAACAAGGTAGATTTTCTGGAACAGTTGAATGCATTTTGCCCAAGTCTCAAAATAAAAAAATGTGGTTGCAATCAATTTAATCTACAGAAAGCGATGCACTATATAATAATAAAAAACACTGTAACTCTGAATGGTGTTCATGCACAGTTTGGTTCCTCCTTTCTCAATCATGAAATTCGTGAGATGGAAGTCTGACCTGTTTGGCATTTTCAATGTAGGCAGCCATGTATTCATATGCAGCAGCCTGGGCGTTGACTCGAGTTTCTGTGCCCTCCACGGGCAAAGCAAAGCTGTCCATGATGATCATGGTTTCCCCATCCACCTTCCCCAGCATGAGGCCCATCACCTCCAGGTTTCCTCCGGACCTGGCGTGCATCACCATCTTCAACAGGGCCAATGCTGAGATCTTGCAGTACTTGAAATAGTGATGACTATGGGTCAAAGAAAGATATATACATTTAATATCAAGTATATCAAGTTAATTACGGATAATATTAAGGAGTAGATACATTGCAAACACACACCGCACACAGTTTGCTGTACGGCTGTTGACAAACAAGCCAATGCTAGTTTATAGCTAACTAAGCTAGCAAGGGTGTTCTAATAATAAGCTACAGTGAGACAACATACGACACGATACATTTAGCTTAGCAATCACACCTAAGCACAATACTAACTATCACATTACTGTTGTGTACTTACTCCTTTGTCCATGGCTTCGCAGCGAGGATTTCTTGTTGTTGCTTTTTGTCATATTTGTAAATTTCGTCTATGCTCTGAACTTCCTGCATGCTGTTCGATAGCTCCCATGTTTTCTGAGCCGTACTGCTCCCCGCCATGATGAATTATTTAAGCAGAAACGTTAAAACCCGTATTTCTGTTCAAGTAAGCGGAGAAATTTTATATTTCTCCAAATATTTTGATACCGTAACAGGGCCCAGCGTCCACTTGTTCAGGGAGCCATGACAGTGAAGGAATATGCCACATTCAGTCGCAGGGGACGATTGTCGTAATGTTACACACATATGACATTGGCATGTTTGTATGGTAGATGCCATTTTATAATAATGAAGTGAATTATATATATAACAACAGAATTCAAGCTTTTCCACATTTTGTACCACATTTATCACTAATATTAAAGTACAGCCACCCCTCTGATAGAGTGCATGGTTTAGTCCCTGGAAGACTTTAGCTAACCGTCGGGGACGCACTGACATCTAGCGGCGTTTTTCAGATAAACAACAAGGCTTTTGCTTTCAGGTCTTTGGAAATGCACTTTTAAGTGAGAGCTAAGGTATTTAAAGAATCCACAAAACTGTTCATTTATGTCCATTAATAAAACAAAATTCTTAACGACAAATCCGGCAGGGTGCTACTACGGCTTGGTATTTGATTTTAGCATTTGTTGTTAGGTTAGCTGGTAAACTTGATTTCCGATGGGGTTTATAATGTTAAAACCGCTTCAGCAGCCAACGTCATCAAAAAGCCAGGATTACCGACTAATGTAACAACTACAAAACAGCGAGTTTGATGGCTCAGCTATATTTTCTTTGTTTTAGATCTTTGTGTTAGCTAGGTTAGTTAGCCTCTCCTATGAGGACCTTTTGTGTCATGGTTGTCCATAGCAACATAATGATGCTTTGCGCCTTGCTAACAATCTACACACCATTACATGACAGCTTTTGGGTTCGTGGAGGCAAATTATATAAACATGAATACTATTATGTATTTTAGTGTTATGCATGACTTTTGCGACCAGAGCAGAGTTACAGATGAGCGTTGAAACCATTATATACAGGTTCAGTGATTATCTTGTTGAATGTACACAGCAATTAATGGACGAAGATGGAACGTTTTTAGAAGAGCAAGAAACACTCAAAGATATATCATCGCTGAAGTGTGATACACCAATTATACATGCAAATCGAGGTATGTGAAATATCAACTCTTTGATGATTACCACACAGTTGTTATTAAAGAGCAAATGTACCAAATGCTTTAACATCATGTGTGAATGTTCTCTAGGCTGGTAATATAAAAAATACTGTGTGGACATGCCTCCAGCATCAGCAGCGCAAGGAATAGTCCTTAGTCCAGACAGAGGTAATGTGCAAGTATCTGATACAGCACAGGCTACATTCTCTGAATATAGTGTTATGTCACACAGTCTATGTGTTTATATAG
>JAVQJL010104212.1:0-25332 GCA_036024295.1 Nannoperca obscura
ACACAAACAAACAAAAACACAAAAACTATAGAGAGAGAGAGAGAGAGAGAGAGAGAGAGAGAGAGAGAGAGAGAGAGAGAGAGAGAGAGAGAGAGAGAGAAACATGCATTAAAGAAAAGACATACTTTCTAATCTTCCTTTCCAAACACCAATTAAGTAGTTAACCATTTCAAAAGGTCACATTTTAGTTTGATTTTTTAATTTAAGGCAGGAGTGTCTCTTACTGGTGCTGTGAATGTGATGCTGTTGTTCCCGGGCTCTAATGTTACATCCTGCACTTTCAGCATCTGTGCTCCTTCTTTGATTGCAACAGCAGGAGGGCTGAAACAGTTGGGCGTGTCCGGCGGCGAGTTGCTGTCATGGCGACGCATGACCAGATGAGTGTTTTTACACACCAGTCCTGTAGAGTTGAGAGAATTGTCCGAAGGACTCCTGTCCTGAATCTCATCTAGCTCTAAAGAGGGACCAGCAGCTGAGGAGGAGGGGAGACCCGCGGACGAGTTACCCTGGTCAAACTCGACCGTGCCTGGGTTCGTTTGTCTCTGAGCTCCCTTAGACCTTCCATTAGACCCTCCTCGCTCCAGGTCAAAGTGAATGCTAGCGGCTAGTTGCTGTATGCGCACTGACACGGGCATAAAACACCGCAGAGTGAGCTCCACCTGCAGGACGGCTCCAGAGTGCACCGAGGCTGTGGCTGGACGGAACTGCAGACGAGTGAGTTGAGAAAAAACACCCATGCTGAGAGTCACTTTCTGAGCTGTGGAAAAAGAAAAGGACATTTGATGTTAATGAAATATAGACTTTTAAGGTTTAGGACTACAAGAAAAACACTGTAGATGTTAAGCTAAGGAAGAGAGACACCTTGAAGATGTGGCCACCTAGCAATGAAAAAAACAAAAAAACACCGGCTGTTTACATTAATATGCATATGTAAAACGTGTTTGCAGAGAGTTTAAATATTTGTAATTCACCTGTGCCATTTGACTGTGAATTCAACATATAGTATATGTAAGTATTGTTGTGGCCTGCAGTTTAATTGACGTCACACACTGACTAAGAGTTGTTTTTTTGTGATCACAGGCAAAAAAAATTGACCAATTATTTGGCTTGGTAGCTTAATTTGCCCTGTGTCCACTATTGAATGAAAGCAACAGGTTTAGAGCCTTTCTACTGAAGCAGCTGAGGTAGAAATAGAGGTGGTAGGTTGAAGCAAATGGGGCACAAGAAAAGCACTGAACACCACAGACTGATGATACAGAACAGAGTGTATAACATCAACATGTTACAAAGGTAAACTTGAACCAGTAAAGAACATGACAACTTACACTGATCTCCAGAGTTGCCAGCAAAGGTCAGAACTTCTTGACAAAAGTGCTTCCTCTCCTCCGTGGTCAGATTCACATCACCAGCCAACAAGGCACTGGTTTGCAGGTAGCTGCGGTGGGTTGTAAAGGAAACCAAACACCACAAGATTGTGCATCACCAATGAGCCAGCCCACTTTAAGCCCGACCGAAAAGACAGCTCGATATGACATATTTCTTCTCCAGTGTACCGCACTACAAGCCTGGACTATTTGGACATATGCCACCAAAGTACTTTATGATGTAATTATTTTAATAATTGCCTTAGTTGTTGGGCAATGGTTTCTGTTACATTTAGATAATAAAATGAATTTTCATGGCAATATTAAAATAAAAATAATTATATTATATATATATGGAATCCTACAGGGGACTATATTAAAAGAATAAACCTGAAAATGTAATTTCACAATAGCATTACAATAGTTCATTATAAATTGTGCTTATTGCATCTAAATACTGCCCACTGTACAGGTTACGTCTTGAAATGTCAACATTTTTCAAATTTTAAAAACAATTTCTTTTTAATTTTAATTTTGACTTAAATATTGCTTGCATAAAAGGAAAATCAGGTTATATATAAAATTTGGTTTATATTGCACGAACAACACATACGTGTGGACACACATAATGCTATTGTGGAATAACATTTTCAAGTTTACATTGTCATTTTAATATTGTCCCCTATAGGCTTCCATAATATAGGGTGTGCAATCATACAATACATTTAATGAATATCTGAATCTTTCAGTACCACCAGAGCTACTTGTATTGCAAAGTGCTTTTTATTTATTTATTTTTTTAAATCAAACAGCACCTTTATTACCCCATATCTTGGTATGAGCAAGAAAAGGCACCCTGAGGTTACAGTTTTCTCTTGGCACTGCTAGTTGGTGATTGGAAGGATACTCGTCAGTTCTGCCCAGCAGCTTCTGACACTCTGCAATCTGTTTCCTGGTGTGAGTGACAGGGAGGCTCCATCCCTCTGATACATATGACTTCAGAGCTTCCTGTAAGAAGGACTCTGCCCGCTCAGGGTCCCCCTTCCTCCTAATAAACACACACAGACACACACAAATGTTTCACCTTGTTTTTCACATCTACAGAAACAGAGATCACTGACACGGTGTGTGCTTGTCTACAAATCTTTTAAATTCCACCTAGAAACTCTAATTCAAAAGACCACAGATAGAGGTTACAGATAATGATAATTATTGAAAGTCTTCTGTGTATATCATGAGACTGTACTGTCACATAGCAGAAACAAACGTCTTGTATAGGTATTATTTTGCAAATCTAAATATATTTAAAGGCTCAGGTCTACTGTGAATGCAGAATAAAACTATCCACCTGCTATTGGCTAATGTTTGGCAGCAGGTGATGTTATGATCAGTATTTAAAAAGAGTGACATCAGGCAACATCAAAGGTTGGCCAATAGCAGAGGCTGTCAGACCTCACACAAATTTGGGTTCCTTCAATTTAGTCTGTCTAAACACAACAAAAAGAAACCTGTCACAACCATCACACCACATTAGTGTTTTTATTCCTTCGGCCTGATTAGAGCTCTCCTCGGGAGTGTGCGGGTGTTTACAAGCAGTGACTGATTGACAGCTCTGCAGAAGAGACCTAATCAGCCAGTATAACTGAAAATACCAGTGCGGATGTGTAGAGCGTTTAAGGAAATAATGAGACCCATGTGCACAGCAGAAGGAACTCGAAGGATTTCCTTACATGTAGAACTCAGCCAGGCTTTTTCCCACCAGTCTGGCAGACCTCAGCCGGCCGATGGCCCTGTACATCTCCATAGCAGCATGAGAGAGCTCCTGATGCAAGAGGTAGCCAACAAGGCGGTGGTAGAGGAAGAGGGTGAGAGGGAAGGGAGGAAGAGAGGAGAAAGACGATTAAGAGAACCGTTTCCGCTGCGGTTTCCAGGAGATTACGTCAGAAAAAAACAGATTTATAAATGGAAATTTAAAAAATAAACACTTTACGCTGTGGCAGGAAACTGACTTACAAGGTAGTGCCTTTCAAAAGCCTCCACAGATGACAAGGCTTCTTTCAGCTTTTTGTACGGGCTCTGCAAACTGTTGACTGCGGAGGAAGACAGAGGGGTTATTCATTGTCTTTCAAATAAGAGTCAAGCTTCATTCTTTACAATACTCGACATTCCTTATTCAACATGGTTGAATACCAACCCTGAAGGTCCTGACACAAGTTGACAACCAAAGCTGGAATTGTACCAACATAGACTAATAGAGGCTTTGCTTTATGTCTTATTACAAGCTGCACTGAGGGCAGACATGCACTTGTACCTGTGTGTATTTTTTTATCTATCTAAAACACTTTTTTACAGACAGACTACAATAACAATACTTTTTATCTTAATAAAAAGTGTTTGAAATTGGAGAACAAATTGAGAATATACAGTATCTGTCTGATAAAACCTTGGAACTAGTGCAAATAGTTTTGCTTTGCTGCTGTTTTCAGCCAAAGGGCCTTTGCTTACGGAAGGAAAAAAAAAAGAAGAGGCAGAGGCAAAAAGTAAGAATAAACTGCACTAAATGTTTGAAATCACAGACCAATCCAGCCAGTCAGACATCCAGTCAGTCCTGAATCAGCAGCTGAACTGCTGCTGAGGGGTGATCAGCGCCAAATAGGGTCCGTAGAACAGGACACATTGCAAAAGCTACCACTCAACAGGCGAACACACACACAGCTCAAACATGCCTTTAAGTTCTCATTACAACCCAGCAGGACACTCACCGGTCTCAGGCCTCTCATCGCCCAGTCCAGCCAGCAGATCCACAGTCCTGTTCAGGTCCTCAGATGTGGGACCCTTCTCTGACACCAGGCCACAGAGTTCCCCCAGAGACTTCAGCTGGAGGAGGCAGACAAGAACAATGAGCAAATAGAAGAAACATCAATTGTTTTCTAGTTCTCTAACTAACCAAACGGACCAAACACAGACAGTCAAACATTGTACAGTAGATAATTAGGTTTGAATTACATGTTATTAATGGTCTTAACAGATTGATGGGGACAGATAATGGGTGAAGACAACAACCATTAAAAAATGACAAATTTGAGCTTCCTTCCATCAATGTTAGTTTCAAATTAATCGGGTATCATGACACATCGGCGAACTTACAAAGAGTGATCAAAGCCAGAGCCACATGATTCTGTCGTTACCTTGTCAGTCGCGTACGCCCACAGCCCGACTGTATGGGAGCAGTTTGCAGCTAACTGAGCCTGATCGCAACAGCCCTCGATCCTGTGCAGAACCTCCAGGCAGCTGAGAAACACCCAGCAGTCAAGCGCCCCCTCCAGCACCGACACCTGAACAAGAGCAACGACACACAGTGTTGTGATGAGAGACGCATTCAGTTCACAACGTTCAGCTTTTCAACTTAGGTCTGTGGTCCATCCATCACAGTGCGGAAGATGACATGTCCTAATGACTTGGGTAACGCCTGACCTCTCGTCTAGAAAGGTCTAAACATTCCCTAGATGAAAACTAAATTCATGTTTGACATTGGATGTAGAGCAGTCCATATTTCAATCCAATAATTACCCAATTCATTAGCTTTTTTTATAATTGGTGACACAAAAAAACTGGCAGTAAGGTTTTGTTCATTAGCTAAATCCTGTATCCAACCTGTAAAAATACATGTCGATTAAAGCATAAAGTTCATGAATAAACTGCAGTTAACCTCCAGCAAGCGTAGCTCCTGCACACAGTTGTGTAGCAGCTCTAGGGCTCTCTGGGTGACCTCCCAGGGCCTCAGGAGGAAGATAAGTAAGGTGCACTGGCGGGAGAACAGGTAGCTCCTCAGATCCAACAGGCTGGCCTCCCCACGCTGGATCCCATCCCTCTTCTCCATGTCAATGGGCCGCCGCAGCAGCAAGCCGCTCCAGCTACGCACTGGAGCGCAGAATGAGCCGAGCCAGTTAGCTGTATCTGTAGATAGAAACAGACAAGTCAAACAAAAACTAAGACTAGAATGGACCCATTATCTTGGAAACAAAAAAACAGTCATATTGAAACTATAGTACTGGGTCGTGGTTACTAACCTCCAGCCCCAAAGTTTAGGACGTATTGGGTAAAAAGAGCATCTAGTTCATCATACTGGACCAGGGCATCTTCAAACTGCTGCAGCATCTCAAAAACAAAGGCCAGCTCCTCCTGCACAATCACACACACACACACACACACACTCACATGTGAGGCACAACCAAACTGTGACACTTAAACACTGTAATCCACAACTGCAAACAAGGCGGAGTTAGAGGACCCCATCAGCACCACCAGCACAGAGTCCCTCTACATCGAAGTGATGAGAGCCCAACTGAGCTTTCTGGGGTTGATTTAATGTAATTATCTGTATTTAAAGTAAAAGGGGCATGCATTTGTTTTTATGCCCTTCAGTTTCCATCAAGACACAACCTCTGCTTCTCTTTCTTTGCAGACGTTAAAATCACCCGATCGAAAGCCCACACGCCTGTTCTTTTTCCAGGTACCTGGACCATGAAGTACTCGCAGAAGCTCCAGCCAGGCTGGGTGCGTTTCTCTCGGAGCGTACGCATGTCGTCTTCGAATCGGCCCAGGTTCTTGGTGAAGGACATGAGGAGGAGAGTTCGCAGCTTGAGCAGCAAGGAATTCCAGGATTCCTGAGACCGAGACGAGTCCTTCAGAGGATCTGACAGCACCATGCACCTGCGGCAAAGGGTAACAACCTCTGTATAGTCAGGGAAGGTTGAATCAACATGGTTTCTTACATGCAGCAACTAACTTATTAACCGACAGCACTACATATGATCTTATTTCACATCTTCTACTGTTACTGTAGCGACAGGAGGAACTGGGTATTAACGATGTCTTGTGAAGGAAGTCAGCCCGTTACCATTCTCATTGTCTTCCGCTAATTTCCCCTGAACCGACTTGTTTATGGGGGAGGTGTGTTCTCACCTGTCATTCTGCTTGTTGCAAAAATCGCTGCGGATCTTGTCCACGATGGACGACCGGGGCAGGATGTTGGTCTTGTTCTTCTTCTTAGTATCGTTGGTCTCCACCACAATGATGACCCAGTCTGTTGAGCCATGAGTCCGCAAGCTGTTCTGCCAGCGCATCATGTCCTCCTTCACCGTGCTCTTATACATCTCTGTATCCTACAATCGAAGAAATTAATAAACAGAAATACGTTTATTATCCAGGCAAAATAAGCAAGTCTTTACGATGGGACGTTAGCATCTGAACATGAAAGAACATGAATATTATACATGAAAGGAATCCTATCTGAAGCATATCAATGAATACTGCGTATAAAACTCTAGCTGATTCTGAATTTGGGGACATTTGGGAAAGTAAAAAACATCACAGAAGTGTTTCATATGAAGACAGTCTGACCTACATGTTGTACTGAATGAGGATGTATCACATCAGAAGACGGAAACTACAAAAAGAATGCTGGCCAGCGAGTTTACATTTCAAGAAAACATATTAACCTGTAGGCTCCTGAATGTTTCCTGAGTGAATGAATGCTAGAACTGGACCGGAGTAGAGGTGGGATATGATAAGACAGGTCAGTTATTACGTAACAGTGTCCACTGGCAGGAGGAGGAACTGAAGCCACGCTGTTGCACAGTGTTTTGGAAGTGTACATTTAGTTGGTGATTAAACGACACTGCAATCACGTGTTCATAGAAATGAGTTCATTTCACCTTTAACGGCTTTGATTATCTGAAGGCTAGAGCAGATATTTGTTTAACTTATAGTTTTGGTGAATGCTGTGCACACCCATGGAAAACCCACGCAGGTGTTTTCAGAGGCCTGTCTTCTCAATGGAGGGAGCCACTGCCTCCCACAGCTGACTGTGGGGAGATCTGTTTTCCTTTTCTTTAGTGCTCACTTCCCTGGTTGCTGCAGAGTTTTATTTGAGCAGTAAAATACAGATGTGACTAGTTGCTGCACCGTGGTTTGATAGGCTGTCGAGGTCACAGTTCGATGTTTTGAACGCAGCCCAACTGTCCTCACCACCTGCGCTTGTGTCATACGTAGGATTTGCCGCTCCTTGCAGAAAACGTAGAGCAACCTGCAGCCCCACCTTGGAGCGTACAGACTGTGTCTGACAGCTCCCTGACTCCATTTAACTGTGTTGCACCTCTTCCAGCAGGACAGCCAGTACCTTTTTACATCCCACAGAGTTCCTCTTTATTTATACCCTCACACCTTTAAAAAGGAGTACACTTTACTGCTGCCAACGTGACATTATGATTTGTGAAACTGTGTAGGGAAGTGCTGATAAAAAAGGTCTGGTCAGGGAAATCGCACTATATAATACAACCAACAGGGGAAGAGTTTTGTGAACTGAAGCATATTTAATATATATGCTATGACAATTCTGCCGTCAGCGAAGGTTAAAAATGTTCAACCAGTGCAAAACTGAAGTACTGTCTAAATAAATTTGGGAGGTTTCAGTCACTAGACAATATCTAACGTACAATTAATAAATGTGACTAATAAACAGAAGAAAATCTGAAAGTTAGATGAATATTTTGCCATTCCTTCTATTTCAGACTCTCTGACACAGTCTCAACTAAAATAGAAGAGTAAATTTCACAAATGTAGTCCTCATTGCAGGTGTATTGTATTGAATTGTAACTCTGTACAGCTGTTACAGTTTCTGTGTCCATGTTGCATGCACATACAGGCTCAGTACTCCCGCACTGGAGGAATCGTCCTTAGGAAATGTCAAGAGTCACAAGCTGATGACAGCACTTCCTTAAACTAACCAGCTGCTCAGTCGGCAGCAGCGGGTCCCTGCTTCCCTTCTTGTTTTCCTCCCGTCTGCTTTCTCCAAGCAGCCTTGCAAAGTAGACGTGGAGCGATAAAAAAAATAAATAAATAAAGCTCTACAACTTAGATACAGTGTTGTGTGGACAGGAAAATAAAGCTGACGTGTGCCTGAGAATCTTACCTCAGTGACCTTGCAAATCTTATATGTGTCAGAATATTGAGTTTGCATATCTTGCATACAGAGCCGTCTGTGACCTACTTCTACCCAGAAAGGATGCCCATAACTACTCATCTATTCTTAGAGGGTAGAGAAGCAGCTATCCTCCAGAACACATGGAACAAACAAACTTTGTCAAGATTCTGCTCTTGTGACTTGACTTTGTGGCGCCACCGCAGAGTCGCAGTGAAAAGATACAAGACAGATTGAGTGCTGTGTTTTCATTTGAAGAGCTGAAGGTTGATTTAATTATTCAAAAAAGCAGTTTTTCACGTGAACGGGGCATCCCAACGAATCAGGGACGTACGTTATAGAGGAAAAGAATCGCAGTGAGTGAAAATCATTGCTAGCAGAGGAAAGGAAGAAGCATTTTGGCTTCCCCGTTATATATGTTGACAGAAAAAGGGGGGTAGACAAAACAGTGTGCAGACATTGTGCAACAAGAAAACTGTATGATCATTTGAAAATACATCGTCCTGGAGTGTCAGTGACGGGAGCTACGTTAAGTTCTTTAATAAATAATACACGGAAAACAAAGCTATCCCATTTTTTCCCATTATGTCGCCAGACAGCTTCATGAAAACATTGATTTAATCCTCACACACACACACACACAATGCAGATGATGTTATTGTGGTAACTGACTGTGTTTGTTGCCAGACAGTTGCACCAAGAATGATTTGAGGTCGTAAAAGCTTCCTGTTAACAAGTGAAAAAAGCTGCTGTGTGCAACGATTCATTTTTGTGTGTGTGTGTGTGTTTAGCTACTCACACAGCAGTCGGTCCAGTAGATGTGGAGGAAGGGGAAGGTGAGCAGAGCCTTGTTGCCCTCCTTGGGGAGCAGCTCCTCTTTAAACTGGACAAAATTAGCTTCAAGGTGGATCATTTTTGGTGCACGGCCGTACGTCCTGCACAGAAAAAGAAAGCAGGATCAATTATACGATGTTTACAATGAATATTACGTTTTGATCCATGACTAAATCTAGCTATATTCTATCTATGGAAATCCATGTCTGAATAGTTTTCATAGTCTTAATTAAGCTTCACATTCAACCCCATAAACACAGTCAAGCTCTAATCAGCAACTTTCTCAGAAGCTTACTTTAAAAGTGTTTAAAGGAAAACTAAGTTAATTGTCATTGTTTTGATTAATAATATTAACTTACTTTATTTGAGAATCGCAAGTAGGTCACATTAAAACTCGAATATCCTTCATTAATTCAAATTCCTTGGCACCAATAGGCCATAACATTAAAAGGAATATCAATGAAGACATTATATTTTTTAAAAAGGCTGATGAATACTTTATTTCCACATCAGCTCTTAAAGTTCAAGGTGAGACAACATCTCCCGCTTCATTTCCATTTAGCCATCATAGAAAGCACTCCTACATCGCACACAGCCGTGTGTTACAGCAGATCTACAGTCACACCTGCATTCAATATAGCAAAGAGAACGAGCCATATAGTCTCTGACCTCGCACACCCAGAAAGTCCACCATGATTTCTACTATACAGCTTTATATTTATGTACATCTCGCACTCACTGCTTCCCACGTGCTTCTTGTCTTTTACTTTAATATCTTGTGCGCGTGATGTTTTGTGGTTATTACTGTGGCTATGTAAAAAATACAAAATGCGTGGCGATGATGTCAAATGTTGCACCGCCTGTACTGAAACCATACCCACTGACATTAATGGATGCGGACAAACATCACTACAAACATCACTACATCCTCCAAAATGACCGTAGAGCTCTCCGATACAGTAGCACCACAAAGTGAAAATACATGAAACTAAATGAGTATGGTTTTCCATCAGGCATTCACCAGGGCAGTACTCACCTCCTCCACTCCATTGGCTCCCTGGGAAGCTGTTGGGCCAATGAGGTATACAGAGATGTAAACAAGCTCTGGTCTCCCGCACCTGTGGTGAAAGAGGCAGGACAAAGAGCATTTAGAAATGAGGTCAGAAACGGAAGAATTCAAATAGCTCAGGGGGAAGCTGAAACCATTCTCGTTCCCTGGTTTTGTTCAAGTGCCCTAAATTCTTCACGTGACTACTGAAGCGTTCAGTGTAAAAGGACATGAGGAGGATGTTACACGTTACAGTGCGGTAAGTAAAAAGGGTACAAATAATACAAAAAATACTTCATATTGAAAATCTGACTGACTGAAAAAAATAAAAGAAAAGTTAAGAACAAAATGCAAACACCTGAGGTCCCTTTTTCTATTTCTTCACACTTAACCACTGTCCTGACACTTTCAGACTCAACAGAGTGATGCTACAAAGCACCAGTGAGCCTGGAAGAAATTATGGGATTGTGTGGCATTACTGCTGTAAAACTGTCAGGTTGTGTATCTTCTAAGTGAAGTGAGCAATTACTCCACAAACAGTTATAGTCCATATGCTTTTAAACCACAGGAGTGAGCCACAGGAGTCAAAAAAAACCTCGGACCCTCTTTCAGGGTTTGTAGCTTTTTAAGAGTGAAATTCAAGCACTTTTCAAACACTAAACCAAAAATGTCCAGCCTTTTTCATCACATCTAAATTGTTACTATAAATGCCAGGAGACAAACAAACAAATAGGATGTTTTGGTTTACGTGTGTAGATGAAACACCAGATTAAGTTGGAAATAAAAACACATATAAACACATCCAGCAAACACGGTGAGAGGCTGAGATGTGATTTCCATTTTTGAGCATCTAGTAAAGGCTGTTGAGGTTTTGCCAAGACAGACCCCGTCTCTTCTCAAAGCCCAGTCCATCAGGCGTCAGCGTTAAGAAGCAGGACGCTGTATGATGTATTCACTGAATTAGGAAGAGCTTTCAGTTTCAGAGCTGTGAAGACAACTCAAGTCATGACATTTACATCCCAGAATCAGTAGATAAGTACTGCCAAAAAATTTTAAAATAAGTATACCGGCACCTGTTATCACAGTATATTGTCCTAACTACTAAGCCCTTTTTATAAATACCCCCCAAGGGTAAACAGGAGTACGAATCCTACTCTGTTCACACAGTGTTAATGTAAACACCCTGAAACATCCTGCAGGACAAACGTCAGCACTTAAACCTCACAGTGAGCTCTATTTGAATCCAGTGTGCTGGAGATGGGCCAACACATTTCCCCGTGCTGACAGTTTGAATGCACTGTAAATCAATTAGCCTGGCAGCCAGAGCCTGCCGTTTAACACCTGGACACACACAAAACAGTGCCGGATGTGAAGTTTTGCCGTGTTGCATACTGACATAACTGTAACATCATAAGTTAAATGATTTGAGTAATTTGAATGTGCAATCAATACAGTAACTAAATACGAAGTGGTCACTCTTACAGTTCATGGCTGCCAACAAACACTGTACAGCTCAGTGGGAGCAAGAAGAGGAGACGTATCCTCTGAGTGGCAATGGACAATATACTAATATATATATTACTTGGTGATAAATAAAGTCTATCAATTTATCTATCTAATTTAGTGGTATTTGGAATTTGCCATGTACCAGGTGTTATTCTGAGTTCTGATCTGAAACTGGAAGCTGACTGCGTTGTTAAAATGCAGCAGTATAGGCCTACACATTTGCATCAGTGTGTTAGATATCGTCATTATCTTTCCATGGTCTTAAAGCTGCAGTATATAACTGGACTTTGAATGTTCACAAAGGTTATCCAAAAAAAAAAAAAAAACCTGCTATGAAATACAACCCTGCAAAGCAAACACCAGTATTATCCGTGAGTGACCACGTGAGTCAATCTCACACACAGGGCCAAATACAACTACATCACTGCTCATGTTGCTGAAGTTCCAACTCCAATGCAATCTTTTTGTTCATTAATAATTGTTTAGGCGTATAGTCTGCAGGGGTGATTTAAATCAATACCTCAGCCCTAGTTTGTGTCTCATGTAACCATCAGTTTTGCTTTCTAAGGTCAGAGAAATTCTGCATCATTACTTGTCCACAGGGGGTTACAGACTCTTTTGGGGAACATGGGTGTTCCCTATAAATCGCTAATGTTTGTTGTACAACTTGTAATTCATTTTGACTAGTTGCTTATTTCGTCATCTGACCATCAATGCAAGAGTCACAACTGTGACACAGATGATTTCGGAGGCATCCACCTGAGTGAGGGTACCCGACAGCCCCTCGGGAAACGCAGGTGTTCCCTGGATCCCACTCGGTGCAAACTGTGACTTAGATTTTGAATCCACTAATATATCCCGCTGGTTAACTGGTCACACCTATGATTCCCTTTAAAATTCCGAGTTCCCAGTGCCTCTGTCTACTCCTGTACTGGGGCACTTTAGGACCACTCTGTCCTAAAAATGGAGCTGTCTGCGGTGTGAGGTGAAGCTGGCACCCAATACCATAGTCGGCTCCTAAAATAACCCCTCAAAGAAGTTGCCATAAGACTCCAAGCGATTTATGAATAGCAAACTGACACCCACACATCATGTAAGACTGCTGTCAGAGCTGCTAACAGACGAAACAGTCACTGCCCAGGAGGGAACAAGGAGATATCCTTCCCAAAACTGCAGCAACTAGCCGTGACGTTATATCGGTAGCTAGGCCTGTTAATCAAAGTAGCTAGCTACTAGCTAGCTGAGAGAGATACCGTTTCCACCTGAACATTGAGTGCAGACAGTGGTGTAGTGTATAAGCAAGAAAACATTACAGCACTGACAAGTAGAAATTAAGTCACCAATAGCGTCTTCAAGCTGGTTAATATAGGTAATAGCCAGACGAGCTAAAACAAGCTAATAAATTATAGCTAGCTAGCTGGCTAACTGTCAAGATCAGAACAAATAAGACTGGACGTCTCCTTTTATAAACACTCACATGTCACAATCGGCTTGTTTTCCATAGTGTAGATGATCGGCTTTTCCTCTTGACACTCCATATGTGTTAGCGGTAGTACTCCATGAAAATGACATACAAACACAGCTTTATTATTAGTAAATGCTTATGTGTGCAGTTGTGTTGAATCGATGGGGCCTGTGTCCCCACTGCACTTCCGGGAAGTGCGTAAACCTTGCGTCATTAAAGGGCCGACCTGTGCTTTTTATTACAGACATTACTGAAGAGTTTGACTTGTAAATGAAAAGTAAGCTAGTAAATTTGTGTTAATTACAGTAATGGAAGAAGTATTCAGATCCTGTTTCTTAAGTATAAGTAGCAATGCCACATATCACAAAACAGTATAGTGGTATGTCCAGCATTAAAAAAGGTTGTATAGTAATTATTTTCAGTAAGTAATGAACATGCAGAAAAATGGCACCTGGTATATTAATAGATATTATAATATTGGATCATTATGATTGTAAATAATTTTTGGTTCACAGCTTGTGCCTTTAAGGAGTTCAGGGGAAAAAACATTTTAATGCCGAATTAAAAAGTAAGGAATAAAAGTAAAAATGCAAAAACATGAGGGTGATTGCCTTTAATGTTCTTTGCACAATGAACACTGTTTCCTAAAAATAATATATTTATTATATATGTAGTATCATAGCATGTCCTTGTAGTTTAAATTGCGAAGTTTAGTGCTCCAAAATGGTCTAACTGCTATTTAGGATTTCCAGTCTAGATGAATGAAAAAACATAGGGAACACTGACGACCATCTCACCATGATCAAATTAAACATCGTTTTAATTGACAGAAATTGAAAAAAGACAATATGACAAAACCTCCTGTAACATTTTTTCATTAGATTAATTTGAAAAGCAATATTTTTTATCAAATTAAGATGAAAACGTATGAATAAGTAATTAAATGAAACATTCAAAGACCACCTGTCATTGTTCTGTTTTGGATGATACACATGAATCTAGTGCTGCCATCTAGGGGTACAACATTATATTGCAGCAAGAGTGTGTCAATGAGATGTTAAGGTTTTCAATCATTTTAACGATCCTTCATTTTTTATGCCCCTTCTCTCTTCTCCCTTCTTGTCCAGCCTTTTCTCTCCCCTCTTCAGATTCTCTCTCTTTGTCGTCTTCAGGTTCAATCTCAGCTCCATCTCCTTTCCCGGGTCTGTCATCACCTTTCTCTCTGCTTTTCTCTCCATCATCTTCTTTTTTCTTTTCCTGATCGTCCGGGTCTTTCAGCCCAGATTTATCTCCATCCAAAATCCTTTCCACCTCCTCTTTTGTACTTTTGGTGCTCTCTCCATCTCCCTCTTTGGTCACATCATTGCCATCTTCTCCCTGTCCCAGATTTTTTACCTTAGCATCTGAACCCTCCTCTTCCTCTCCCTCAGCCTCTTCTCGCTCCCAGTCAATCTCCCCTCCTACCCCCTCCCCTCTTCCCTGTGCTCTTTCGTCTTCTTCCCCATCTTCTGGCAGCTGAGGCTCCAGTGCTGCCACCTCCCTCTCCAGCTGCTCCACCCTGGCCTGCATCTTGTGGTTGCTCGACTCTAATTCCACCATAAGTCGAGCTAGTTTTGTTTGCAGGATTTCCAAGTTGCTCTCCAGCCTTTGTATCTTGGTTTCCATGTTCTCTTCCTCCCTCTCCTCTCCCTCCCCACTCTCATCCAACATTCCCATCTTGGTGAGGATCTGTCTGCCTTTCTCCTCCAGGTGACGTTTGGCTGCGGGGAACTCGGATAGTGTGTGTGTGAGGTCTTCTTTAGACAAGCTGAACAGGTCAGAGTAGCCAATGCTTCGGATGTTGGCAGTGCGACGATTGCCTGACTTGTTACCTAAAAGAAAAAATGTTGTGATTTCTTTAAAATTTTGCTGAAACTTTTTTTTAAAGCAAAAATATATATATCAATATAAAGGATATGATGTTACCAACCCATGTTCTATTGTTGAAGGCAAGCTGATTTTAGAGTTTAAAGGAACATTAAGGAAATGTCTTGTTACTGTCTTAAATGAGAAGACCAATAGTATTCATACCGACATTCTTTTAAACTATTTCTATTAACATTTTGTTAAGATTAATATTATGGATGTTAACATTGTACTTTATCTACAGAACGTCTTCTTGCTTAATGCTGCTCTGCATGGCTGAAGTGTGCAAAATGTGGTTATTAACAGCACTGCTCATTTGAGATTTGTTGCTTAGCAGTACATAATGGATGTTATTATATTTTGCATCAATGTATTGCTGCTTGGAAAATTAGCCAGCTGCTTAACACTGGCACATTAAAAGACGTGTTGATTAGTGTACATTCTCCTAAATTAATCAATTGAAATGAAAATACATAAAACTTCATCCAGTACAGGGATAAATCCAGAATGTGTTTAGCCCAACTTTGTACAAAGACTCAAGCAGCAACTCCAAAACTGTATTTAATTATTATTGATAGGTTGTATAAGCTATCTCAATTGGAATGGAACCTTCTGGGACTCCACATGTCAGGGGAATTCACACAGATTATTAACTATAAGACAGCACAACCACACTGCACTAATATTACTCCTGCTTACTTCCTACACCATCATGCCCTCATTCCAAAACACATACTCTCATATTATAAAGGTATTGTACACTTCTTCAGCATGTCCTTGTTCCACCAAAGATGACTAGCAATTTACTTTCCTTATTTTCATCTACAGGATCTCCCTCTGACCGCAGTTATAGGACAAACCTTCAATTTCAGCACAACCACAACCTACCAAATTTTACAGTTTTGACCAATCTTAGCGCAGTAGGGTTCATTCCTGAGTGTTGGATCCTTCACTTCATAAATACACAGTTGAATCCACTAGCGAGTTCCAAAATCAACACAGAAAGATGTCTCTTCTCTTGTTTCCAAACCATACTTGTCTGCTTCAAGCATCTATACAGTAATAGTCTAGTATTCTACTTTTCTGTACTGTTAAGTCAACAGAACTTTCTTCTGCAAGTGTATTTTTTGTCAAATAAAAAGATATTTAGCAACAGCCCATTTCCCCACTAGGTTTACTCACCACCTACATGAATTAATAAATGTCGTATGAAATTGTGCAGAGTACTTGATGCTTGACTTACCTTTGATGTTGAGGATGCTAATTTCCCCAAAGAAATTCCCTGCACTCAGCACAGCAAACTCTGTGACCCCATCATCTGCTACAACTGCGAGTTTCCCCTCTCTGATGATGTACATTTCGTGGCCCACGTCTCCTTTCCTGCAGACGTACTCTCCTGGACTGAGCACCTGCAAGACAAAAGGCATGAGAAACCATCCTGCTTCATCCTTAAACAGTTCATTTCTGAAAGCATTTCTGATGCATAAGATGAGAAACTAGACAAAGCAACAGGGTTTAATTCAAATCTACATGTCAAGAATACCATTGAGCCACTCAGTATTGAACCTGAAAGCATCAGGTTCATCATGTTTTAAATGGAGAGCTATTTTTGTTCTGAACGCATGCTAACCACGTTGCTCAACCCCAATGCCTGCCTTAAGTATAAGCCACCTGTACTCATTGACTGTCATCTTTTTCCCCCCTGACCTGTGGTGTTAGCTTAAGCACCAGCTCCTCCAGAAGACTTTTCTCACAGCTCTGGAAGATGGTGACTTTGGAGAGTGTGGGAAGGTGAACGCTGACAGCGATCTCTGTCCTCAGGTGTATTGGCAGCTGCTGCAGGATTTCGTTCTCTCGCATGATCTTCTTGTTGATGTGAAGATGCTGGTACCAGTTGTCAATACGCTGTCGAAGCTCCTTGCTTACATGATGGCTACGCAGGTATGCCTTCACCTAAAAGAGAAAAAGAAGAACCTTATTTTCTATAAAACAAATTAAATTGGCACCTAGTAAAATAATGTAATTAAACATGAAACCATCTCCCACTGCCTTCTTTCCCAACTTACCAACTCATGGTTAGGGAAGAAGACATTATCACGGTCACTAAGGTTTGTGATGACATTTCCAACATTGCCAACAATTGATGCAAAAACCAACACAGCAATGAGCAGGTCTGCAATCATAAACACGTACTCTTCTTCCCTTTCTGGCGGGGGGGTGTCTCCTACTGTGGTGAAAGTCTGGGTAGAGAACCAGAAGCAGTAAATGTACTGACGATGCATGGAGGCAAAATCTGGGTCGGTGATGTTGGGGTAGACCCAACCATCACTTCCAAAGCCGATGTAGCTGGACAGTGCAAAGTAGAGACAGGAATTCCAGTGGATCGACACAAAGATGTAGATCATGAGCTTGGCGATTCGGAAGGTATTGGGGTAGGAGGTCCTCGTCTCCATGCGATCCAGGGCCTCGTTGAGTCGTGGCATACGCAGAAGGCGGTTGATCCTCACCAGCGGAATTTCAATGCCAAAGACAAAGTAGAGGAGGTCGGTGGGCAGCAGGGAAACTAGGTCCCTTAAAAAACGTTTAGAGTGCAGGTAGCGCTTCTTTAGCTCAGTTAGGTCCTTGATCAGGATGCCCTGTTTCAAGTAACCTGTAGAAGGAAGAATAAGGTGTAACAAAGCCCAAAGTATACTTTATACAATGCTACAGTTACCTTGTGAACACGTAGGCTGGCAGCAACTATTAGTATCAAATCCATCTGACTTGTAAGAGTTACTATTGCTTTCACATCATGAACGTAAGGTAGCAATGGGACGTTTCCCATGTTTATGACTTGCAAGCTTCATCATCCTCTGACAACTCAAGATGATTTGTTTGCAGAGTTGCTAATGTGGAGGTTTAAATACTGTGCATGGTCAAAATGGCACTGTACGTATATTACATCATTTGTCTATATTGTGTGATTGTTGTAATACTTCTTAATAATAATTGTGTTTTCTTAATGTTTCACATTTCTATGACTGCACATGTGACAAATCAGTTATTTCAAAAAAAATACAAAAATAAAGTATTTACATGTGTGAACAGTGATGATCATGTCAACCAAATACATGAAGTCTGACAGATAGTCCAGTGTAAGCCACACAGGCAGGTAGCTCAGTGCAATTTCAGTGAAGCATGTTCTGAAAAAACAAAACCAACAAGACTGGGTTTCAAGGGAAATAATATGAAGCTGAATAAACTGGTTATATTCTTACACAGTATGGTCATTTGACATATTTGATATTCATCACATTCACCTCAAAATGATGATCACAGAGTTGTAGACAATGGGGAAGATCATGACCTGTAACCAGAAATAATAAAAATGCTCTGCCGGATCAACCAACCACTCTTTCCAACTGAAAGGGACATGATGATAGAGGGAAGAGAGAGAGAGAGAAATGAGATGTACTTACTTCCTAATTAGTCACACACAAGAGAAATTGTCAAATAGAAAAAATAAATGTTTACTTCTCATGTCTAAATGAATAATACGTTCAATTTCAACACACATACATATTTGAAATATCTATATATATTTGAACTTTATAGGATTTTGTTCTGAAGGCTTTTATACATTTTTCATATCAAGATAACACTGTAGCTATCAAAATATTAATTTTGTCCAAATTGCCTACGTGTTTGTAAAAACTCAAATACCTCTGTGTCATGTCAAGTCTTTGAAAAATCACGTGATTTGGCAGACCATTATTTTACATCCACTAATGCATTAATATGCAACAACAACTGAATAAATGTTCTTCTTATGGATAAAGATAATGTTCTATAGTAGATAAGTGTAGTAAATTATTGTAAAGTGCATAAGCTAAACATCAAATGTTTGTTCTCTCATTCAAGAGGCTTTGTTTGATGCAGTGTATTGAATGCGTTGTATCCAATACGTTTTATTCATTTTAAATAAAGTTATTACTATGATAGGTTTACTGCATTATTGAGACTCTTCATAGTGATCGAAACATGTCTATCCAAAGCATTAATTACTCACTTGTCTTTCAACTTCAGATCCAGCTTTATGTTACTTTTCTCTTCATCCTTTACTCCATCTTCTGCTTCCTCATTCACTTTCTGCCCCCGTTGCCACCTGAGCAGCCTCTGCCATTGATTGCCTATAATACTAACATCACCTTTTTTATCCATTCTTCAAAGTGTAGCCTTAGACTAACACATTTTTCTAAACGACGACAGCCTGTGTTGCACTTTCTTACACAATAATTCAAATAACCTTGTTGACTATAGCATCAGCCAGAGCTGCAGGGTTCATCTAACAACAAACCCGGTTGACCTGAGCACTGCCTGGTGATGCAGGTCTCTATGGAAAAAAACACAACAGATGTCATGTCTCCTTTGGGAATTCTTCCTTCCCCTAGAAAACCAGAGAGGTCTTCCTCTGCACATCCCAGAGGCTGCTAGAGACTGCAGTATAGAGCCCAAACTATGGAGAACGTGTCACTATCAATAAACATACAGAGTGTACTGTATATATAATTATAGATAATGTAAGTATGCCATATTAAAAGAGAAAACTGAAAATTAAGAGACAATATTATCTTTTTATTTCAATTTTTTCCCAAAAAACAAATGTGCTATTTAAATGAAAAAGGTAATGTAATGTTTAAATAGCAAATTTAAACATGATGAAACATGGATGCAGCCTTGACCCATAATATACATACATACATGTCTCTTTTAAATCCCTCAACTTTGTGATACAAAACTTAATTGGAGGGCGCCTTTAAGCCAACACAGGAGGTGTCAACAGCTACTGCGGCCACTTCAATATATCTATCATCATGACAACCAACAAAACTGATGAAGACCAACATGAAAACTCCAGGACCTTTAAGTTCTGTCAAAGTGCTATTTTCGGGAAAAAAAGAAAATGATGCTAAGTCATCATGAGCTTGTTACAGAATTTAATTATCATCAGTTTCTCGTGTGTTAACGTCCAAACGTGAAGCCTATCAACATCAGTACATAGTGTACAGTTAACAGCGTTATTGTAGAATTGGGTCACAGTGTTTGCTCCTTAATTTTGGCACTTTAAACCCTTCATACAGCCGAGTGGGGCCGCGTCGCTGTGGGTGTGAGTCAGAGAAGGCGTGTGGGAGGAGTTAAAGTAAGATGGCTGCGGGAGAGAGAAGAGTGTTTGACAAATCATCAAATGGGATGTTTATCTGTCGCTAACAGGATGCACAGCAGCCCGAACGGAGGAGTGGTTAATGTGTTAGCTTCCCCGGCTCGGCGTGGTCTAGCTCGCTGGTTGTCTCCAGGTTACTTGCGCGGTGGTCATCATCCGTTTACTGCTCTGACATTGTGGAATTCATTAGCAGCTAGTCGTTAGCAACCCACCAGCGCTAACTTACTAGCAACCAGCTAGCAGGTATCTGTGGAAATCAGCACCTCGCAACAACTGTTGAGACTCCTACACTTATCCAAGGTGAGTATTTTTGGACTTGGCTAATATTAAAGAGCACCCGCATTTGAACTTGTTAAATTAACTATATACATGGTTGACATTTATAAGATGGCTAATTATCTTTGCTGTATCAACTAGCTTGCTACATCATCTCGCCATTGACATGCATTGATTGTTGTTTTCCGGCGGACCCGAACGTAAGCCGCTTCGGTTCGTTATTATGAGATCTGGCGCAGGATGATGACTTCGAGATCAGGTGTAAAACCCATATGCTAATAAGATAACGTGAATTAATTAATCAATCAGTCAGTCAGTATAAAGGCAAGGTCGTGCTATTTGATGGCTGCACACTGAAGCTATGTGCGCCAGCGGTCTGTCAGTCAGAGGAAAGGGGCCACAAAACACTGATGTTGACATTGATGCTTGACTTTGCATGATAGCCTACGACCTGTGAATTTTTGAATTTCGATATTGTTTTCTCTGAAATTCAGTCACAAGTTGTGCTTTGTTATTTATCTTTACCCTTGTGGCAAAAGCCCCTTATTCTTCACCATCTGTAATCTAAATACACCTAGAGATTGAGTAGATCAGTCCTCATGATCAAAGGCAAATGAGCGAAATTACACTCAAGTTAAGTGGAGAGTACTTTAACAGTGTATTTGATAGACATGTAAATTCACTCAAGTGTAAGGTTTTAATATCAATACCCTTGAGTGTTGACTGAAATGTGTCCGTAGCACATAGTATTAAAAACCTTTATAGAAAGCAACGAATGATTGATCACTTTTTTTAGTTTTTTTTTTTTGACAAACTGAACTCAATGTCCTCCCACTGCCTTTTCTGGAGCTTTAAAATGCATCTCACGGCTTTCATTAGCAAGGTCAACAAAGTGCTTTCATGCTCAAATAATTGTGCTAATTTTAGAATGCATTAGATTAGATTACATTATGTCATGGACAGAAAATTAATAAGCAACACATTTGACAACCGACCAGTGTTTTTACAAGCATTAAAGTGAATATTTGCCGGTTTTCAGGACGGTACATTAAACATCTTTGGCCTCTGGAGTGCTGGTCGGACAAAACAGGCCACTTACATATGTCACCTCGGGCTCTGGGAAATTGTGACTTTTTTCACAAATGTATCAATCAAAATAAACTGCAAATATTAATCGATAATGAAGGTAATTGCTAGTTACAAAGTTCTTTTATCTCTGCTATAGATGCCTGTTATGTAATGTTTTGCCCGATCAGTTCTCTCAGAATAAGTTTAGTTGCATTGTGTACAACAACAAAAACATCCTTATGAATGTGGGTCGAGAAGCTGGTTGTCATAGTGGGGGCTTGGTGGTTACAAAGCGGATGTTAACAGGCTGCAGGAAATAAATAAATAAATAATTGCATTTACAAGTAGCGCACAGGTAGGCATGTTTTCTGGGGTGGGTTTAAGATCAGCTCTGCCGCTGAAATAAAAAATGGATTAGATGAAGTCTGTATCGGCTCATATCTGCCGCAGCTGTTGTACAGAGCTGCAAACACAGACGTGAAGTTAAACAGTAAAAAGGGACCGAAGTAGAAATGTGAAGGACAGAATTTGCAGAGACCTTGGAGCTCTGCCCGTTCTCACACCTGTGTACACCTGGACATTTCCTGCAGAAAGCAGGCGTGGCTGCGAGCTTGTCCGTTGTAGGAAACCATCGAAACTCTGGAAGCAAGCTTCTCGGCGTGACATATTCTAACAGTCAAGACGAGCTGTGGTGCGGTGTTTTTAATCACTAACCTAAAACAAACTCTTGTCTTTATAAAGGCAGCCTCCCTTAAGTGGAATCTGTAGCTGAACTTTGAACACATTTTATGGGTGTTTTTATGATTGTGTGTGTGTGTATGAACGCAAAACGCATTTTGAATTTCCTTATGTGGTATACTTCATATTCGCTGAGTCCTGCCACGGTCGAAAAGTTTTGTCTTGAATGCTGAGGAAGACGTACGTGCTTTTAAGGTAACTGCGTTTATGATGAATGATAGACAGACTCTTATTTCATTGAGCTCATTTTCAGTCTGATATATGTTGACTCTTTGTGGATTGACGTTACATTTAACCCACCTTTTTCTGTGCTGTTTAGTTATAGATACTCATGCAGCTGCTGTACGAGAAATTCCAAAAAGAAAAGCATTATTGATTTTAGGAAAGTCGAAGCAGAAATAATCAAATCTGTTACTCGTGTCTGACCCAAGTCCACGTCATGTGACCTCAGTCCACATCGTGCGGTGGACACAGATACTAACAAATAATGTTTGTAATCTACATTAAAGTGTATTCATCTCCACTTCCTTAACAGTGGGACACTGAACTGGAATGATCTTTTATTCAAACACACAGGAGTTGAAAGCTTACACAGAAATTGGTTTCAAGCTCTGTTAACCACTGCTTGTGACATTAACTTTGAACTAAATGCGTTACAGTGAAAACGGGTTTCTCCAGCCAACATTTAACTTTGTTAACTGGGTTTCTCAGAATAAGCCAAAGAAAAGCTCTCTTTTAAGTATCCAATAGAGCTGTTGGCTCAAAAGGTGCAGTCAAATGGCAACATCGCGTCACAGCAAAAAAAAAAAGATCAAAAACCACTGCTGCACCACTTCTCCATCTGTTCAGTCGTTTCCAAGTAATCCTCCAAATAAATCACTAAATACACTACTTGGGCTGATATTTTTGGAGCCATCAGGAAGTGATCGCCCAACGCGTAGCACAGGTGGTGTTTTTATCTGTATTGTGGCGAAAATACGAATGTTTCTCATTCATAACAGGTGTAGAGTATTCGATACGACAGTAATCCCATTACTTAAGTTACATGCATGTAAAGGCATATGGAGAGGCTCCTTTCTGTTACATGTGGAATGAGAGCAGTAAAAGACGGGCTTAGGGATGTTGATGATAATCAGTAGCTGTCAGTGCACAAAGGGTGGAGCAAGATGATTTGTGCGTCCCCCGGACACGAGTTCGATCCATGCAGGTGTTTTCAACAGTTAGACTTGAATGCAGAATTTCCACGCCTTCAATGTGACAGTGACCGTGTCAGTGATTAAAAATGACACGTTGGAGGTTTCCCGAACTGAAGCAAGCGCCCGTTGCCTACAACTCTTCATCACTTCACTGCGACATCTTCCTCTTTTATCTTTGCTCCCTTGCGATATTATGTCAAACAGATAAAATAAAAAATTATTTATTATATCAACAAAGAGTTACAGAGAACACAATTTACATACAGCATAGCTCTCACCACGTTAATCCTCTCGTATTCTCAAATAAAAACTACTTAGACTTAAATCTGTAGTCAGGAGATCCGGGCAGCCTTTTTAATGTTTTTACTGGATATCAGCATTTGTTAACTGGAACCTTTTTTTAGTTGATCCAAGAAGGGATTATGCTTCGTTTTAAGTGCCCTGCGTGTAGAGTCTCATCTAAGTGATGCCCTTCAGTAAAGCCTGTATAAAAAAAGAGATGTTTTGTTTGACCTTGATTTTCTTTTTGTGGCCAGCTGAAAAAAGGTTTTTTGCAGGTGCTGCAGGTTTGAGTGGGCAACAAATATATTTTTTTCATTCAAGTACTGAATTTGCTGTGGTCACGGGGCAAACATCACCCATGTCAGTTGTTTAAGTAAAGCAATGACAATTGAAGAAAAGCATGCATCTTAATCTGTCGTCAACTTGGCCGATGATTGTTTGGAACTTGCATCCGTAATGCAGGAGAGGCAGTTTCCCCTATGTTGGGCGGTTGAATGGTTACCATGGTAACAACATACTGTAGAGGCTGACTTATGTTTGTTTCGGTAAACACAGAAACAACACAGATGCTCCTCAGCACAAAAGATGTGTTTCTGAGCAGAAGGGGTGTTGTGTCGGGTTGGAGGGCATGCTGACGGAGATGCAAATGAATAAGTGGGGCCGCTTCATGGAAACACTGGATCTTTTTTGCGTCTTGATTTTTTTTCAATATTTAAGCCACATTGAATTTGCTGGATTAGCTAAAACAGACATTCACATTTGGTTATTTTATCTATAGATATGTTTTCTGTTCAATTTTAAGAAAATGTACGTTTTCACAATGTGTGTTTTGCTATCGTGATGCAAAATGATATATACTGTGGGGGGCTTCTAACATGTAGCTGTTACTGAAGGGTAAAACACAGATTACCAGGAGCTTTTAGATTTGGTCTTAAGATGCTCAGTGTGACCCACTGTAGACGTATCATACACAGTGAAATATAGAAAAACAATATAAAGGCTGTTACATTTTTAGAGCCAAACTAAAGTGGAATAGAGGAAGACATTAAAGTACACTTGGAAAAAACACACAATTGTATAACCGTATTTTGGGAGCTTTAAAAGAATGGTTTGAAAGGTTGTGAAGATGTGTTATAGATTCAGGTTTACATGTTGATGTGTATGTTTTTGTTTGTTTGTTTACGCAGCGCAGAGTGCCCGTCCTGACCGGCTATGGAGTGGTGTTGGCTTCAGACTGGATGACAGGGTCTACAGGGAGGACAGGGTCACACAGCTTTTAAAGCAGCAGTGGGCTTTTCCTAGACGTACACTGACTGGCAGTGACAGCGCGCCTGCAGCTGACCTCCTTCACCTCCTTTTCTCTTGTTTAGATACACTTTCCCTCCCCGTTTCTGCCCCGGGCCGGGGGGGGGGGGGGGGGGGGGGGGGGGGGGGGGGGGGGGGGGGGGGGGGGGGGGGGGGGGGGGGG
>JAVQJL010104214.1:0-39964 GCA_036024295.1 Nannoperca obscura
CCCCCCCCCCCCCCCCCCCCCCCCCCCCCCCCCCCAACGGTAACTAAATCTGTCTGCCAGTACCTCTTAAACTCACTAATTAACAAATTATATTTAATCTGTACAAAAACACTCACCGGGACCAGGCAACGAGCGGGGATGGCAGAATGTTACAGTAAAGTTGCCGAAAGTTGATCCTGCTAACAGCTATTTAGCCTGATAAAGCTCTTTCCTATGTGCCACAGACCTTGTTGTCCAATAACTATTAATAGCACACCAATGAGTCGCACCATTGCACTGGACGACATGTTCCTTCATTACCATGAACCTTGGCACTGTAGTGCATTTTTAGTCAATCATACATACGCCGTCCTGCCAAACAAACTACATCTCTCAGCTATTTTACGAAATTATTGAGTCATTTTTAATGATGTGTGTCTTTAGTAGGAACCAGTGGGCTTGGGGCTGAGGGCTATGAAAAGACTGGGAAAGAGAGACACACATCACAGCAAACAAATTGTAAGACATGTCATTTAGCTACAACTTATCCGTGTGGCAAGGAGTGCTATTCCTGCAACATGTCGCAATTGTAAAGGAAGTGAGTAAGGAGTGAGCCATTAGCTCAGCGAGGGTTGACTAAGAAGAAGAGGAGAAAACGATAAACATGGACGTTTCCTCACAAGACATGTTTGAAACTCACATCGCTCTTTTCAAACAATGTCTCCAGTGAGACAGAGTGAGAGGAACAGAAAACTTGCATTGCCCTGGGCATTGTAAAACAATGGCTATGCCCATGAACACAACAGAAAGAGAAAAAAACAACAACAAAATAGACTGCACTTTCAAAATACCAAGAGCTAAGGTACAGAAAGTGAGAGTGGAGCGGAGAAAATAAGTAGGTGAGGGAAGAATAAGAAGAGGGCAGGCTCACTGAAAATAGCAGAAAGGGAAGGAAAATAATGATGCAAAACAAGAGGCGGTCAGGTGGGCCTGATAAGCACTTGAGAGGAATAAATGTCAAGTCAAGCAGTAAGAGAACCCTAGGAGGCGGAGGTAAAGGAGAAAGAGAGAGTGTTTTTTTATGACGCAAACAAACCAAATAAGGGAACACGGAGAACAAATCTGAAGCGGTCTACAACGGAGCAGAGCTACTTGCATGATTTTGTTGCAGTGGCTAAATAAAAACATGATTAAACTTCTAAAACAGTAGGGACAAATGGACACGTGTGTGTGTGTGTGTGTGTGTGTGTGTGTGTACTGACACACTGGCATATGTCTTGTGGGAGTCCTCAGGGCATCCCATACGTCCCCGAGAGCCCATTGATTAGCTATTAATAAAGCATAGAGATGACATTGGTCACAGGGGAGGTCAGTGGGGGCTCACACACACACGTCCACAGAGACACGCACAGGCAGCTACACAGTGTAAATGAAGTGATATGGCGGAGTTTGGAGGGAAAGAGTAGGGCGGGGGAAAAGTAGATGAAATATCAACAACAAAGGAGTGTGCCAAAATGGAAAAAGAAAAATTGAGTAGGACTGAAGAAAAAAGGGAGCGCAGGTAAATTGTGCCAATCTGTTTCACCTGTCTTCTGCCCACTCCCCTACAGAGTTATTCTCTATCTCCCCGTCCTTCTTTCACTTTGAGGCTCTCTATCTTTCACTCGCTGCCTCTGCCTGCGTCCATTGCGAGCTGCATGTCAAAGCTCCGTTGGCGATTAGCTGTGATCCATGAACCCGATGAAAGAAATGAATGAAGGAAAAGTGAGTGAAAGCAGCAAAGGCAGAAGGAAAAAGGTGAGAGGAAGAACTTCCCCAGCTGATGGATATGACTGTGGTCAAGTCGGGACATAATTCCAGCGAAAGAAAGAGAGACAGACAGACAGACAGACATAGATGCCTTAGACAGGACACATTTTCATCTCACATTCTGCTTTATTTGCTGCAGATTTCATCCATTTTGTTCCTGGTTCTTGAGCCCCACTGCCTTCCTCCTCCTACTACCCGTCTGTCCCTCCTCGGCCAACCTCCCTCCCACCCTCTCTCCTTTCCCTAGCATGTACATCTTCAGGTCATGGGTCATTAAGTCAGCCCCAGAGGGGATGTGTCTGAACAGGATATCTCTCATAGTGCCCTGCTCCCACCACGCTACTAAAACACAAATGCACGTCTGTAAGCAAATGTGCCAACACAAATGCTTGATTCCCTTTCACACACACACACACACACACACACACACACACACAGTGAAAGGAAAGACATCTTTCTGGCATGTTGGTCAACTTAGAAATTATGACATCAGAAATCTTATATTCATTATTTGCAGTGCTCCATGCTCCAACGCTTCAGCATACACTATGTCAGTCTTTCAAGTTTAGGACCAGGAACCGATGGTTACTTGTCATGTAAAGCATGTATGAAAGATTCCAGGGACTAATATTCATTTATTTTCATTATTATGATAGTATGGACATACTTACATCATAGCTCGGGAATCTATCATAATTTCAATATAAGCCCAGGAGCTTCCTCTCATGCTCCTTAAAATAGGATTGAAAACTATGCCACACTAGTGACTTTGATATGACAACTTGACAATTCTCTAATTACAGGGGTCTTGAGATTTCTTGTAGCAGAGAAATGGGGTCATGGGCCAGAAAAGGCAAAGAAAAACACCCTTCACTATCTTTAGTGACTAGAAGTAGTAGTATTAACATATTTTATAGTATTGCTTGAATAAATTCTAAAATAATAACACCATTAAAAGATGCCCTATAGAATTGTTGACCACTAGTAAAGTTTTAGTGTGTATTGTGCGCACACACACACGCAAGCGGGCGGTGCAATATACATTCTGCCATTGGATTCACGCCATTCTGCTTATTAACAGTTGGTTTTAACACAGAAAGAAAAGTAATGAAGAAAAAGACTGCAAGCAAGTAAACATGGATGTTAATAATGTAGGATTTGAAAAAAAATTGCTTTGCAATAGGGAAAGAGATGCTCACACAGCACTGAAGTAACACTGAATGTAAATATATGTTTTTAGTTTTTTTTTTACAAAAAAACCTCCACAGGGAACCTTTAAGTCAACTAAGCTGGTGTAGCCATGTTTATTTTCAGAACTATTTCATATGAGCAAGACATGTTTATCCAAGACTGTGATGTTTATCTGTACTTGCCATTTAAAACCAATTTATAATCTAATTCAGTTTTTGTTTTGTCTGAGTCTACTTAAACTGACCAACAGAATAACTTATCTTTAAGAAAAGTCACGCTAAATAACTTCACATTTAAGCTCAGGCAGATGTGACAAACTCTGTAAGACTTTAGCAAATGCTTGCAAATTCATACACAACACACCCATGCACACCCATGCACACACACACACACACACACACACACAAACAAATGTACATAGATACACACACACACTTCTCCACCATGGTTGTTGTGCACTGTCAAACAACATTAGATTGTAAGGCGGTGTCAGTGGGATAATTACAATAACACATCCACTGTATTCTTCATTATGTGTGTCATCTTCACTTACTGGCTGTGCTTCCTCACTGATGCCACTCTCCTCCCCCAATGCCCCCAATGCCCCCCACGCCTGAAACACACACACACACACACACGCAATCTTACCCCACCCTACAAGTGACGTGCTTTTTAAAGGCAAGTCATGATCCCCATTAGTGATGGCCTCAAGTATAGATCTGATTGTCTGAAGCCCTATCATGTAGTGTTTCCCTAATTAGTTCCTTGGGCTGGAGGAGGAGGAGGAGGAGGAGGAGGAGGAATGCAGCAGTGATGCACAAAGTTGAGGAAGAGGGTGTTGGCGAGGAGATCATGGTGGGTGATGAGTAATGCTCTGACGTCAGTTCTGCATTTGGCAAAATATCTGACAAGCGATTCGGTTCGCTGACACGTACTTACACTACTATTGTAAGTATATATGTCGGAGAATGCGAGACAAGTCACGCATCCATTCAGTCTGAAAAATGCAGACGTGCCGCCACGCTGCAAACGCATCTTAAAGGACGATGTGGTATAAAATTTAAAAGCATGTCGGCCGGCAGTTCAGAAACAAACAGAAAAGCATGGACGAATACACGCGTATACATGCGCACACCTTGGCTGCAAGCGGTTAATGAATTACTAACTAGCAGAGAGGAAAGGGAGCCATCTTCTCTGAGTAAGGCCAAATGAATTCGCCGAAGCGCTATGCAAATGTTCCCTGGGCTAACGAGACTGCCTGCATGATTGGAGTGCCATTGAAATTCTCCTCGTGCACAGCCCTCTCTCACTTCCTACCTCCCTCCCTCCTTCAATCTCCTTCCATCTCTCCCGCCATTTCAGTCTCTACACAGAACATCCATGTTCCTGTGCATGTACAGCATCTATCAATCTATCTATGTTGATCTTAAAAGCTACAAATCATCATTTCCTCTCAACACTTAAATCATGTCAACAACTCAGAGACACACTGTGGTCCTATCAGTGCCTGGACAGCACTGAATGCCCCTGTGTCTTACACTCACTCTCTCTGTCTCACACACACACACACACACACACACACACACACACACACACACACACTCCGCTCAAACAGAGCACGCTCAGAGTAGCTCTGCACCTGTTCTCTCTGTAAAACATCCAAACACGAGTGCTGAATAAATAACCCAACCTAACACGAATCACTGCCAGGTTCACACTCACTCACTCGCGTATACACACACACACGCACACACACACACACACAGACCACAGCCCATAAACACACATCAATAAGTAAACACCACCTATTTCCCAGCTACCCAGTGCCCTCTCCCCCCCACCTCTCACACTTGGAACAAACTGCTACCCTCCTAAAGACAAAAACATAGATGCGCACGATGTGTGTAATGGTTAATGGTCAGATTGAGGGATAAATAAAGAAAAGTCTAAAGGAGAAAAAGAGATGGAGGAGAGAGGGTAGGTGGGAGGGCATTAAGCACTTTTCAGATGTATCTTTAATGGCAGACACAGTGGCTTTAGAGTCCCTGGCCTCCTCTTCCTCCCTAGGGTGCTGGGGACAACAAGAAAAGTGAGCACATACACCTCTCTCTTTGTCCATCTGCCCATCCACTTATATGTCCTCTTATACCTACCAGCCTTATTCCATCATCCCTCCATCTGCATAATTTAGCATGTCATGCTTTTGTGCCACTTTGTCTGTCTTTTTCTGCCTATTCTGCCATTTTTTTGTGCCTATCTGTTGTTCACGTTCAGGTTTGATGGA
Source organism: Nannoperca obscura (assembly GCA_036024295.1). Taxonomy (NCBI): domain Eukaryota; kingdom Metazoa; phylum Chordata; class Actinopteri; order Centrarchiformes; family Percichthyidae; genus Nannoperca; species Nannoperca obscura. The sequence goes on from JAVQJL010104214.1 coordinate 5,264, forward strand.
GTGGAAGAAAAAGGCGATGCTTTGTCACTTCAACGTCTCCTAATAAGTGCCTCTAGGAAAGGAAGGATGAGAGAGAGAGAGAGAGAGAGAGAGAGAGAGAGATGAAGTTAAGAGAAGAGTGGATAGACAGAGGGGTAGAGAGAGTAGAGTGGCCACAAAATGGAGACTGGGACAGAAGCTGCAGCAGCTGTGATGATGCTACACTTCACAGAGAGAGAGAGAGAGAGAGAGAGAGAGAGAGAGAGAGAGAGAGAGAGAGAGAGAGTCCGCCTCGCATTTCCTTAACTAATTTGGCTTTTTAATCTAAACAGAGTCCGTCATAAATCTGGTCTGGTTAAGGCGCATCCAGCATAGTTGCGCAAAAGCGCGTCTCCACGTCAAGTGAGGGTGCGAGGCCAGTCATCAGCATAATTATCCTGCGATATTTCTTCCTAATTCCTGCAATCACGCATGAGTGGTTGGCATTCGGGAAAGCGGAACGATTCGTTCTTTCAATCGCAACACTACGTGTCCGGTGAAACATCTCCGAATCGCTGAATTCAGGCGTTTTTCGTGAACTTGGAAAATGCGTCGCACAGACGCAACCGTGCCGATGTTTGTCAAAACAGCATAACAAAACAGCCAATATCTCAAGAGTAAACAGAGGAAACTTACCCGATCGAACCATTGTAGCCGCGGAGCAGTATGTCTTGCTATATTCCCATCAAGTGCGCCGCTCCGATGACGAGAGAGCCCCAGCGCGCAACATAAAGCCAGTCAACAATGTGGTCTTCTTGTTTTTACGCAGTTGGTAAGAAATCAGTTCTGGTCTCTCTTCCACGGCAAAACGCGCTACTTCTGCACGAAGAGAAACCAAAAAAGGGCAAAAGCAGGTCGGCGAGAGCACGGAGAGACTCGTGTGTTCCCGGTGTCCTTCCCTTCCCGTCTTCACAGCGGCTGTTGAGGGCGCTTCTCCCCCCTCGATCAAGTGTCAGGCGGACCACATAGATGCGCCGCCGTCTCCTCAGCAGTCATTAATATCAGAACAAACCCCGACTCTCCAGAGGACAGCCAATAGCGTCAGAGAAGCAGGCGAGGTGCTCGCAGTATCCCTGCTCTGGTTGGCTGAGGAGAGCCGTCAGTCATATCCCAGAAGCCCGTTTTCGTCTATGTCTTCTTCGGTTGGAGGTGAAGCACGCTGCAAAAAATATCCATATTAAGTCATTCAAATAAGAAACAAACGTTAAAGTGGGTGATAAAATAGTTGGCCGGGAATTAGCAGGTGCTCTTTTTAAAACAAAGACACTGATTCCAGATAATAGTTGGATAAAGTTTATCTACACTGTAAAGATCTGTCACTTCCTAAGGCCTGGTGCGCATTGGACAGCACCTGGCATCATGTCTGTCCATACATGCCAGTGTTACAGTTAATTGCTCACTACAGGCCTAATGATGATGGGTGTGCCCTGAGATCAGGTACGTGGGAGGTAAATGGGGTCAAACCAATGTTTTCACCTGTGATGACCGATCCAGTGTGTGGAAACTCATATTTGGTGTTGAACTTGGCCGTCCTGGCACTTGACCTGAGATTAAATGAGTTTGCTATTTTACAAGCCATAACCACACGTTCGGGGGATCTCACTACATGTAAAGATACAAATGTATGTTGTAACTAGTTGTTATATCTTGAGGGATGTCTTATTAAAGACAGTAGAAATGTTTAAAGCGGTTGAAACATGTAATACCACTTGAAAGAATTCATCAATAAAAAAACAAAACATTCAAAACTAACAGTTTCAAGAGGTCCAGGACCAGTGGTGGAATAAAGTATTTAGTTCCTTTGCTTCAGGAAAAGTAGCACGACACGAAAAAGTCATGCATTTACATTTTTTAGCAAGTATTATTTGTAAAATGTGTTTAAGGTTTCAAAAGTACTTAACGAATAAAAAAGTAAAAGGTACAATCTTTCCCTTGGAATTGTAGTGGAGTGGAAGTATGACATAGCATGAAATGGAAATACTCAAGTTAAGTACCTCAAAGTCCCTGAACGTTGTACATAAGTACAGTATTTACGTAATTGAGTAAATTCAAGGTGGCATCTTTTGCAGTTGGGGGAAATAAATCTGTCAGTCTCTGAGCATCGACAACACGTCTTCTCAGTTACATATTTTAAAACAAAATTGGACTAAACATGCTTTAAGACATCAACAAAAAACAATTGTGTCAAATTATAATTTGTGTCCATGTTTTTTTCACATAAATATTCAATTACCTGATTAGAAATGATATGTACTCCTTCCACCTCATTAAAAATCTATCTATGAATATCTATGAATCTATTAATATGCAAATATTTTTTGTTTAAAAGTTTAACTGGGCACAATATGTCTCCTAAGTCCATTCTCATTGTGATTTGTGATGGTTTCAAGTTTCCACATCACACAGATTAAATACCAGCCTATGACTGGCTTCCAGACTACTTGTGATGTCACAAAATCCCGCTCGTACGAAGCACACTGAGATTTAAGGTGAGCCCATAGAATTCAGCAGATGAATGTGAAAACAGCGTTCTGGTATCTAACTGCACATACATCATTGTGCACAATGAAGCTCAAACATCTAAATGAATTAACAATAAGCAAAAACTTTAAAATGCTAGTGGTGGACTTTAATAATACATGCCTGTAAACACAATAACTGTGCTGAAGTCAACACGCATGTTTGCTACATACACTACAATCTAATTGTCTGAAATGTTCAAATTTTTTCTGATATTAAGGATTAAGGATTGTCAGCCATTTATTATTATACCGTGCAGTTTTATTTATCATATTTTACCAGCTAAACAAGCAATGTCAAATAGAGCACTTGGATATTATATTTTGATTTGCCACCTCTTCTTGGCACATTTACTGATTGCGTCAACACAAGTGCACTGCTGCTGCGTTTCTGGCTGCAGCAGTTGGAGTTGAATTCATGGCAAACTGTGGTAGCTTGGCCAGCGTGCAAGTACATTTGAGATGGACATTTCTTGCAGTGCGGGGCGAGTGAGGAAGAAGGCGCAGGCAGGGAAGAAAATGGATATCTGTACCTATTAGCTCCAGAGCTCCCAGACTCAGATCCCAGGAGGATATCTAACACAATGTTCTACAAACTGATGTTCCTGGAGGTCGGGCAGGGTTATCCGCAGCCTCGTAGAAAAAGACATTCCTCATCTGTCAGCACAAAGGGTTCTGACCCAAAGACGGTACTACTGGAGGCCGTTAACACCACCTGTGTCTGATTTCAAGTCTTAAAATATACAACCTTACCGTGCGTTGTGGTGTTCTGTTATCTATTTGGTGCCGTTCACGTTTCTGTAAAGCCTCGGGGACTTTGGGGAGTTTTGCTGGGTCAATATCATCATCAGTTCCCTTTTTGAATCTCAAGTAGAAATTATTCAAATTTCATGTAAATTTGCAAGAAATAAATTATTTTGAAAGTTTACTCATAAATGGATGACCTTTATGAATAAATACTACGCCATGAGACTATTTAGACAGTTTTCTTTAATTGGATGCAGAGGATTCTGCCGTGCCCCAGGTGCTGCTCACTCAAACTTGAGTAATTATGCAATTTTTTAAAATACTTTTGATTTAATTCTATTTTCCCCTTTCCTTTGCTTACTCTGCATCTTTCATAATGCTCCTTATGTTTTCGGTGTCTGTGAATCAGCAAACCACCCTCCGCCTGTCATACTGGGACAAATGCCCTTTCAAAAGACCCACGTTTTGTATAATGAAAGTAGAAAAGCCAGTAAAGGTACAACAACAATGGGCAGCCTGGGGTGAAGCTGTAAGATCATATGTGTTTGTATGTTTCAGCTGAAATTGTCCATTTCATCACCATTCTATTGTTCCGCCTGTCCACCAGCTTCACTGACACATTTACTGTTTTTGTTAACACATTCTATAAATAGAAATCTCACACACAAACACACCGTGCGGTTGATTACAGTTGTCATACTTATTGTAAATCAAGATTCATAAAATTATAAACTGAGTCACCTTTTCATTTAAAATGCTAGGATGCTTTTTAGTTTGTTTGTGATCATTTCTTAATCAACTGTACTGTTTTTTAGGTGACTTTGAATAGAACTCCAGTTATACATTTAATCAGCAATCTTTTTTCTTATTCACAATGTCATCCAATGTTCCACAAGCTAGACAGTTTGGATATGAGCAGCATTATAGTCAGTTCAGTCAGACAACTCACGTTTGAAATGTTTATTATAGCAGCAGAACATAGTTAGAGTTTGGTGTCTAGGCTCCGACCTCATCACTCCCCGCAGATATGTTTACATGATATATCTGGGAGTGACGAGCAAATATCTTAGCCTGTAGCCGGAGCCGACAGGTGGGTGCTGGGGTGGTGGTGGGGCTGAAAGAACAGGCAGCAATACTAATGCAAGGCAGCAGCGGCATTGACAGGCAGAGAGAGAGATGGGACATTTTGCAGTTTAAATAGACCTTCGAATTGGGAGGGTGTGTTTGATAGGTGGTTGTGGAGAGTGAGCTTTGTCGTGTGCATAGCAGTGCAGCTCGAGTTGACTGCCTGAACTAGTTCACAGGCATCACTCCATTGGTGGAAGAAGTAGTCAGATCCTTTATTTAAGTGAAAAATACTAATATCACACTGTAAAAGTACTCAACTACAAGTAATAGTTCTGCAATCAAAACTTTACTCCAGTAAGGTATGTAACTATTATGAAGTTTCAAAAGTAAAATTACTCATCATGCAAAAAAAAAAGGTCCCTGTTAGTGTTTTACTATGATGTTTTTGGATTAATATTACTGCTGCATTAATGCGTTTGTTGCATTTTACTGCTTAAAGGTTGCATTTATTTTAACTACTCTATATACTGTTGGTTGAGTTTTAAAAAAACAACTTTATTTAGCTTAAGAAGGAGACTTTTCTCAACTCATAAGGGAACACTTAATCCTTCAGTTTATCAGAAAACCTTGGAGGTACATGGTTTTCACTGGACAGGAAAGGTACAGAACATTTCTGTAACTTCTGAAACCACAGTATGACCAGAATAGTACGCTGTTGTCCCCATATTTTAATTATATCACGTCTTGACAGCCAGCTTTTCACCTGCCCTCTAGTGCGGTTGGAACAGCTACTGTATAAACACGCACAACATGGCGTACAAACAGCTTAGAGCGAACAGAACATAAATTAACCTTCTCACAGCTGAAACTGCAGTAAGAAAGATGAAAATCACTTTGACATAAGAGGAAACTGAGGAGTGATGCAGGCTTGATTGGTTCATTATCATTAATAACATGCATTAACACTGTTTTTTCTTTTTTTATATTTGCCATAGTAAGTGAACATTTGAGTATGTGCAACATGACAATATTAGCCGAGGTACAATCTTGATGAGGTAATGACTTCACAGTGATTTTGCGACACACTATTGAGGACACAGACTAAAGTGTCTCTTTTTTGTGAATTACCTCTTTAAAAAGGACACAAGGAATATCCCGTCAGAATGGATTCATATTTTCAACCCTGGTAAGACAGGAGTTTGGTTTTTTTTCTCCAAATGATGCCTCTGTTGCATCAGAAGATTCTTTGATTCATTATTGGGTGAGAAGACTACAAACAGAGAATTCGTTAACCACAGTTGTATGGCCAAAGATTGCAGAAATACAAAGAAATAGTCCAAAGCAACAAAACAAATGCTTTGTACAAAGCAGGCCTTGTATTCCTGTTATTGTAAATTTGTGGTTAATGTGGGGAATGTGACAAAATAATACCCGATACCAAACATGAAATACTGTGGTTGGATTATTAAATGTAGGTTGTGTCATCTCTTAAACCTGCTTCCATTTTACTCACAAAAAAAAGTATATTAAGGTAAAGGAGAGAAGCAGGTAAACATGCGCTTTTGTAACATTAGTACGGGTTGTGCACACTTGGACACTACTTCATTTTATTCAAGTGTGGAATAGAGTAACTGACAGAGATGTGGAAAAACACTTCAGCAATGTCTCTATATTTAACCTTATACACTGTGATCTGACATGCTTGAAAAATAGGCTCAGAATATATGATTGCTTATTGTTCCTGAGTTTAGCCCTTCTGTGTACTGTATATTATGACAAAATGTAGCTGCAATTCAAAATAAGAATAATAAGAAAAGCCACGGCTCAAAACCTCCACTTTTTCATATTTACAAAGAACAAAACCTCTAAAGCAGCCCACTTTCAGGATGAATAGGGATGTGATGGCACCCTACCCAGAGCTGATTCTGCATTTTTACCTTCCAGACTTCTATGTCTTGAACCTTTACTGCATAAGTTGACCGCACTGACTTCACACCTCATGAAGCCAGTCAAGGGTGCACTCAGCGGATCATAAAATCTCTCCATCAAAGCATGGCAGTGTCAAGGAGAAGTCAGGAGTTTTCACAGACAAAAAAAAAAAAAGAAGGAAAATATGCGTCATATTTAATGCAATGAAACATTATTTTGGGGAGGGGAGATTCCTGTGAAAAAGCCCGAGGTGTTTACAGTGTGAGTTGTGTCCTCGCTCGTTGTTTATCGCAGAGTTTGGGGAATATTCTGAAGGCGTTTCATGGTGACATTTTGTGATGTGTTCCGCAGAGGGAGAAAAGGCCGCAGAGGGCAGTAGAATTTATTGACTGAATTTCACAGTTATAAATGGGTCTTTTACAAGTGACATAAAGAAAATGATCTGTTCTCTCTGCTGAGGCGGCGTTGATCTGTAAACCTGTTCTGTGTACTACCAGCAGTCACAGCACTAGGGTTGAATAAAGTTTCATTCAATAGACTATAACTTTGCTTTTGATAAATATTGTGCAAAGAATCGAAGGTGAAAGCAAAGTAGAACCTGAATCGTTTGAAAAACCTTAGCTGCTACATATATTCTGTCTCCAAGCAATATGTTCATTATCCTTAGGCACTGTATGAACAACCTGCATTTGAATTTGTATGTACTTCGAGTTATGTTCACTATCATTGTTTTATATGTTCTATAAAGACTTCTGTTCGGAAGACAGGAGAGATCTCCAGAAGAATAACCGTCTCTAGAGAAAAGCTGTATACAAAGAGACCACTGTCTATCCTGCACAGTGTTATTCAAACAATCCATATCCCTCACAAACCAGCCCAAGGCTTTAATGTCTTTCCTCAGACTGCTGCGGTATGAAAAATACAGCTGCGTTGCAAGCGGCAAAAATGAACTGTTTAAAAATCAAGCAATTTCATATGGTCTTCAAATTTTTGTTTTCTGCAAACTTACTTCAGCAAATAACTTGCCAGTGCAGAGGTGAGGCAGTCTAATCTGGCAATATCTTTGAATGAGACAGATCACTCCTTTTTCTAAAGTAAAGTCAAATGATTGAAGAGAATTCAAGGAGCAGGTTGCGTTTCACAAAAATCAAGTATATTTTGTCTCACTCGAAGGGCAGACGTTGTTTAAACAGTGGACAAAGACTCAGATTCTTTGCTTAAGTAAAAGTGTTGATGATCATTTTGCAGCGTTGTGTAATAAGTGAATACGTCTGTGTAAAACTAAATGTAGTAAGCCACGCTTCTTTTATAAATGAATAGTCTATTCAGATTCTATTCACATTTTTGGAGCTATAAGCAGTCAGTGTTTTGTCAGATTTGCACTGAAGCTGACAGTGATCACCTGTGTGGGCAGCACTGTGACAGCTTGTATTTTCTGTTAATGAGGTTTGAGTTCTTGTCAGTGGCTCTGTTTTCTTTGTCTGTTTAACCATTGTGACAATTACTGCTTGTGTTCTCTGCGCTCCTCTTTTTCTTTTTTCTTTTTATTTTTTGAGCAAACCATTTCCTGTGCACCGGGAAGATTTTTTTCCTAAGAAAACGTAGAAGAGCAAAGATAAAAGCTTGGCACACACTCAGTCACTTCTATCTACTGAGTTATTTGAATCAGTAGGGACATGGAAATTGAAATATTGCATGACTCAGTTGTAATTTATCAATATTCTCCAGAGCTGGAGGCCTTTTAGGGTCACACCAATCACGTTCCCTTGAAGATGCCATTCTTAGCTTTGATTCCAAATCTATTTCTAGCTAATCACACCCAGAACAATAGCAGTGACGTCAAACATTAGCCCTCATGGGTGCTTCTTTAAATAATAGTTAAGACTCGCAATGCAGGTTTGGGCTCCCAGCGTCTATCTGTTTAAGGCAGAGCAGGCAGCCGGTGCTTTGGTTAAAGCCCAGAAGAAATAACAAACCTGGATGTTGGCAGACTCCAAAACGCAGGTCTCAAAATTCTAATTATGCTCTTTTTTCTCTTGATATTTGCTTTGCATGAAAAAGAAATATATCTTGGGCCTGTTTAGTTGTTCTTTTGCTCCTGTCTGTATCATGCTGTGTCTGATTGCATTAAACCTAGTGCCCTTTAGAAACAAGTGAGGGGAAATAGTTTGGTTTTTTTCCCCTGATAATTATATTTGTGTAAAGGATGTTATGAGAATAACACCACAAATAATATCCCTGAATGGGTTCAAAACCAGCATGCTATGTATGATATAATGCATAATCTGTTTAATGTTGGAAATGATAAACATATCTTATCCTATGTAAATAAATACATTACATAATGAGATGTAAAGGTTAGAAAATAGGCCTACTTACTTTACCTCCTGTGGCGACGAACAGGAAAACATAATTTACACTTATACCAATTTGCATCATGTTCATAGTAGATGCAAATAGACAACTCTAATGATAAAATGGACAAATGCTTGGAGTCAGCATGCAGGATCCTGAGTGAGTCAAAATGCCACAGTATGTGATGACCTACTTCACATTAAAAGGCTATCTGGCTGTTGTGCAGCAGACCAATTTACTTCATAATGATGACAGAAGAAAAGGAAGCGCAGAAAGTAAAAGAATGAGGAAGAGAGTGAGAGACGTTTCACGTTAGCTCTACAAACCTTGTTCTTCTAAAGAAGTCAAAATGCTTCAGTTGCGCCCACACACCTCTCTAAACTTCCTACACACACATGCAAACACACAAACACACACTTCACAGCCTGAAGCATGATCTCAAAGTTTGGTTAGAACATTTTTTTTTAAAAGCCCAGAGAGTTCTTCAAGTGGTAATCAACATGCAGTAGATTTGAAAAGTCAAATGAAACGGCTTCTTCAGAAGTTCTTTATGTGGTCAATTTCTCAGCTAATTGAGCGTTTGCTAAGTACTGCCCCCCTCAGTTACTGTTGCAATGCCTGTTAAGATTTTTGTTCTTGCACGGCACATATGCAATTTACAATTACAGTGGCTGATTTACTTCTCATTATTCTTAACATTAATTTTGCTTGCTGAAATAACAACTGTCACTGGCAACCTTAGCTAGCTAGCTAATGATTTGGTGAAAAACATTATCTCCAGCTGACTTTTTAATGTTTCCAGCTGATTCGTTTAAAATCAATAATCTTTAGAGGGTCTCAGATGTGCACTTATTGGCTAGATGTATAATATCATAGTTAAACACTGAGTCGAAGGCTGCATGTCCCAGGCAGAAAGTCACCATACATAAAAGATATGGAGATAAAGAAACAGCATTGTTCTTGGACTAACTAGCTCTAAGCTGCAATATTGCAGTGTTATAAGTATGATGAGGAAATGTTATTTTCTCAGAACACAACCCTTTTTGGCTGCTTAGCTTACATACTTTTTTTATTCTCAAACTGTATGTTTTTACTGTTATAACAAGAGAAAGGGCTTTTGTGATGAGGACTAACAAATGTGTTTGGCAAATGTAAGGCTAACATTATCTCATGTGAACCAGACTGTAAACTTCTCCAAATCCAATAACATGCAGCTGCTAACGTTAGCCAAAATCTGATAAAGTAGCATCCAGCCTCCACACAGTGGTGAAATGGAAATGGTACACAGTGGATGTGCTAATTGGGATCGGGGACTTTAGTGTTAGTTAATGATATGCTAACTCCTTGCCTTGGAAATATTGTGTGGTTGTTTTACAGCTTGTGTTAGAGCCAATAATCACACTTTTAATACATTCCTTACACTTTTTCTCTTGTATTTTTGATTTTAGAGAGTCAGAAATATACAGACACCACCATTCAAACTTTAAATAGTGCCACACTCACTATGGCCCCACGCACACCGCCTCAACATGTTAAGATCTCCAAAACTCGACAGGCCTGCTGTGCCTAGTTACAGCTGCTAAGCTATGATTGGACAATAGCTGTACAGGTGAGCAGTTTAGCGAACGGTCGCTTGTACTCGCCTGTTGATAAACAGTTGTCCTCTGTGTTAAATGTTAAGAAGCAAAAAAACGATCTTTATATATATATAATGTATTACCAAGAGTGGCTGCACTGTTATGAATGATGGAGTCTGTGTCAGAGGGTCAGCTTGGCCACGAGTTCATTCTGCTCAACCTCTCTGCTCCGATGCCCTTCAAAAAGATCACACCTCACAAGCACCAACTTAACACCCTACCCCTAGTCCCCATGTTTTGCAGTCAGAGGAGAGTTAACATTTGTATTCCTCATCATCCACACTTACTCCTAAGCCCTGTCTACAACGCAAGCAAAGTTTACGGCATAAAAGCTAAGTTTTTGTCTTTTCACCGTGAGAGAGAGCTGAGGCTGAGGAATATTGCCTGAGGATGTTTTATATCCCCACAGCCCTGACTGCACACTCTCTGCTCCCTCCTTTATCTCTTTTTCTTAATCACTTGTCTTTTCGCTCTATCTTAATATATCCCTCCCTTTTTTCTCCCGCTTTGTCTCACCTGTGTCTTTTCTCCCTCTAATTCTTTTAACTTCCCTCTCTCTGTCTCTGTGCATGCCTGTCCTTCTCCTTCACTGTTTGCATCTCTTCATCTGTTTTTTTTTCTTTCTTGCCTATCTTGGCGAGAGTGCAGGAAGGTCTCTCTGTGCTTTCTGGGCCTCCCCCTCTCCTTGTCAACCCAGCAGCATCCAGAGGAAGAGGCAGCAATGTCACTATGGACTGGCTCCGAGGAAGACAAGGCAGGGAAAGTGAAAGTTACAGAGGAGGCGGGAGGGAGGCAGGGGAGAGAGGAGAGGAAGGAAAAACATGACACAGAGGAGGTGTACAGATGACAAGTCCCTTCATTGGGGAGTTTTGTGAAGTGAGGGAGCTGCAAAAATGGAGAAAGGGAGAGAGACGGGGAAGGAAGGGGGGGGGGGACACCAGAAGGCATGCAGGATGTTTTTTGAGGAGAAACAGCTCAGGGGATGGCACTCGTGCACTTCTCCCCACAGGTTGGCTGCTCTGCAAGCGCTCCTCGAATGAGCTAGCCGACTGCACAGCGCACTGGGCAGATGTGGCTCACATCCAGCTCGATGGCTGAATGCATAATTCGGCTTGCTGTTTACATAAACCTAATCTTACCCGTCAGTTGAAGGGCGTGCAGCTTTATGCAACATGAATTTATCGAGTCACTGAAACAAAGGCGGCTTTTACAGAGCAGTGTGCATTCACTTCACAACTTGTTGTTTAACCTACTTTGTTCATGAGGGAGTTTTTTGAAGTACAGCCATGTAAGGCTAATGATTTCATCAAACATTTCATCAAACTCAGCAAGCATACATGATCATCTTTACCTTAATTATTGATTCAGTGCTGTCGTTAGTTTAACATTGATGTTTAAGCCAGCGCACAGTATGGAGCCTTAATAAGTCATTTGTGGATTGGATGATAGAACATTTTACCCCTCTTGATCTTTCTTACCCATGTCTGCCTACTTTTCAGTTCCCTGTCCCAACATCCAATAAATAAAGCACTTTCACTTCAAAGTGCAGATGTATTTATTTTGAACCATTCCACATGGAAGGTTGTAAGGACCGTTGATAACTGCCCATGCTATTCTCTTTGATGTGCACGCGAGCGTTTTCTACTTAAGTAATCCCAGACTATGAAAAAAAACAAAACTCATCATGAGGCTTGTGTTTGTCCGTAAAAACACGCTGCAAAAAGATCACATCTTCCCTAACAAGACTAACAAAAATAGCTTCAACTTGAGACAACTTGCCCTTGAGATTTGAGGAATTGTAACACCAGTTAACCACTTCTCTGAGTGACTACTGGGCAAAAAACAGGTCAGTTTTAAAGGGGCTGTGTCGTCCTGTGCCCGGCTACCCTTGCAAGAAAACCTGTACCTCGAGAACAGGGTCAGATTCAAGCAGATTAATGTGGGTCACACTGTGACTACACAATATCTGCTCCATGAGGGCCCGACCTGACTGACGTTATGCGTCAGAGACAAAAATGAGCAGTAACAGTTCCTATTTTTTACCTCTGTAGAGTTTTATTTTTCAGGAAGAAAATCAGTGCAGCATGGAAAGCTTCACATCCCAACAAAAAATAGTTTTGCCTCCTCTCACCTAGTTTGACACCTTCTATGATGTGTTCCTTGATGTTGACCCATAGGAACACAGAGGGCTCTTACACACACAGTTTTAAATGTGGTGAAACGAAGGAGGAGTGTTGTTGATATTGTTGGTCAGCCAAGTATCCCTAGGAATTACGGCCGTATTGAATGATTCTGCACCTCGTGATTTACGTCCCAATACCAATGTTCAGAGCCAGGGACTTACTGTGCCCTATATGTTGTGAAGCAGAGGTGTGGAGGTCAGGGTGAGCTGCGTACCTGCAATTAATGTTAGAATTTTTATTTACTGTAATAAGTGTTTTATTTGTCTAACTTTAGCCATATCTTAACCACATTTTATTTGCCATAACCATGATCTTTGCCTTACCATAGCCATGGTTGCCATGCAAAGATATTATAGAAAGCAAGAATTTGCACTGGGTGTAAAAACCTCACTGGACATAATCCAGATACATTGACATTGACATTCTTGTTTGGTGATAGGCTTGATCAGCTATGAGGTATCACCTATTATGGCCTCTAATAATAATGACCTGACAGGACAGACATGTTGGGTGAGGGGAGTGTTGAGCACAATAACTATTAACTATTTTATCTCATTGGAATCAACACAGTGGGACACCTCACGACGTTGGGAGCAACAGACTAGCGTGTTAGATTTATTTTTTGCCTTTTCTCGCCTAGTTTGACACCTTTTGTGAAAAACATTTGCAAAATGAAATAGAAATGATGTTTGTGCTGCCAGGTGAACAGTACCACAAACATGCCATGAAACACAGCAAGCTATGATTGGTCGGCGTCCAACGTGTAGTCTGTCCTGTTATCTTGGCACATTTCACAGCAAAAATGTATAATTATATTATCTAACACAGTGACCCTCTCAAAAGAATGTAGAATAATCACAGACTGTGTTCTCCAACAGTTCTCACTTTTTTTTTTAAAGTGATCAGAAAGCCTGACCTGAAAATTATGTTCGGAGCAGAAAGAGAATTTTAAATGTTGCTATTGTTGTTCTTGCTCATGTTGCAGTGCCTTCCACCTTCCTTTATTATTAAATTGACTGGACTATAAAGCTGTAGTGTTGAACCTTTTGTGAAAAGGCTGTATAAGATCCAGTAGCCTCCAGATACATCAAAACACACCTGAACCTCTGCACGCAGCTGTTGAAGGTGGGAAAAAATATATATATTTTTTCTCACCTCGCCAAAACCTGGGATTAGCTCACTTTCAGTTTTTTGCTATTCCTTTTGCTTGAGGAAAAATAATTCCTTAAACATTTTTATTTTGCTATCCTTTGAATGGTGATAAATATGGTGATGAATGTGGTATGTGGTAAAATATCTTCACCGTGTGCAAAGTTTATTCTAATCTACATTTTGGATTGAAATAAAGTTTATATGCTGCTTTGCACAATAACTTGTGCTTTAGCAGGCAGAACAAAGCTTGGAGAAATAACTGTAGATTTAAAGGCAGGTATATCTAACGGCGCCTGCTGCTTCCACCTACTGTGATTGTTTCAACAGCAAGTTTGTTAAGGATAAAAGGGATTTTTTTCACTTCCCACTCTCTGGCTCACCTCTCCACCAACTCTCCGCAAATAAAATAAAAAAATCACCAACCTAAGTAGGCTATACAGAGTTATGCAACATGAATACATGGGGACACATCAGCCGAAGCATTTTTGTGATTTATTTCCCCCTAAAGACATGATCACTTCCTGTTTGGTGGTGTTCTTTGCGCAATATCAGGTGACAATGACTGCCCTCTCAGTGCGAGTCTTCAATGGCTCCCTGAAATGCTTCTTGTTTCTCTGTTGCCTCATTATAATCCTTTGTGTGTCTTCTGTGAATGGCTGATGATGATTATGCAAATGTTCCATCGGAGCATGGGTAATTATCACAACAGAGAATGAGGCTTTTTGAAATTCTCTGACTGCTGAAGAGAAAACCATGCATCTTCAGTGTGTGTCAGAGTGTATATTTATCAGTTTGGGCAAGTCAGGGGCTTTGAGATTGTAGCCACGGTGATGTTACCAAACCTTTGGGAGGTTTACGCATTGAGTTTTCTATCCTCCGTAGAATTACTCTATCTGCACATGAAGTTGAATTGTGAATTTGGTGAATTTTAAATCTTTTACTATTATGTTGCAAAGTGTTTTATTTTATCCTGCAAAACCCATTTTCCCAGCTGTTTCATCCCTTGGATATGTTAGAGCCTGTTGCAGGGCCTGCCCACAAGTTGAGTCAGATTTGTATTACCTGCATGCAACCGTAATTGACACCTGATGTACCCTGGCTATGATCAACATGGAGACTGACACATGCAGAGCATCAGTATTCACTCAGGCACTAATGAGGGCAGCTAGGAGGTGCAGGGTCCCGTGATGAACAGGTGGGGTCATGGCAGCAGACCTCAGCATGTCTCTGGGAGGTTGGAAATGTCTCATTATGCTTGGAGAAGTATACACAGATAAACTGAGAGAAACACAGGCTAGTAGAGTTAAAAGAAAAGAGACAACATGGTTAAAAGCCTGTGGTTTAGGAGGAAATGGGAAAGGCTCAAACTCCCACGGAGAGCCCAGCTTTGAGAGCTTTAGTACCCAGGCTGAGTGGCCTCCTGACTTGGGTAAAGGGAGGTAGACTGCCTGGGGTCAATTAACCCCCAGAGCAGCCCAGGCTAAGGAACACAGTTTTTTGTAAATACTGACGAGGCACAATTTGTCTCCTCGAACTGCGTGCGTGCTTGCATAAAGCAGGTCATGGAGCAATGAGGCGTAGAAGGCATACCAGCTAAAAACGATCCACACTTTGGCCTGGCATGTCTCTTCCTCTCAGGAACACTTCCTTTCGCAGGGTCAGGTGCTGGGAGAACTTTTGGAGGAACCTCAATGGCAGCAAAAAAGTTAGTTTACCACAGAAATTGCATTTTCAATTGATCTATTTTCATTGTTTTGGAGAACAAAGGCATGTCATCTCCAAGCGATCCAAACAATAGGATGAATTTAAAATCCTCCGGTAGGATAGATCGCCACAGTCATTGAGGACAGAAACACTACATAAATCATCGCCCCAAAAAGTTGCCTTCCCCTTTCAAGAAATAGTCCATTTGTCTATTTGTCAGTGAAGTCAGCAAACTTCCCACAGTTCTTGTAGCTGCCTGGCACGCTGCCAAATAAACCAACTGAGCATAAAGGGCCCAGGCTATGATGTGTGTATCTGCAAGGATATGACATACCCCATTCTCTTCTCTGGCATTGCTAATGTGATTAAGTCAGACCAGTTAATGTAATAATCTTGCAACAATGCACACTATAATGCTCCAATCGATGCCAATAAAACTGCGCCCCTTCCTCCCATTGGCCATGCCAAAAACACACAAGTCATCAAGTATGGGTTTGCTCCTCCCCACCTCCCTCCCTTTCATCCTCGAAGTATTCGACCGCAACAAATAAACACCAAAGACGCGAGAAGAAAGATCGAAGGAAAGTGACACCATGATTCGCATGAAATATAAAACGAAACCATTTCTCTATTGTCTCTGCTTTCATGTAAAGACAGGCAATATTTCCTCCGTCTATCTTTCCATGTCTGCGTGGTCTTCCTCTCCTCCCATCGCTCTGTGGGGGGCTGTCAGAAAGGCAGCGAGCGTGCATCAGAGGGAAATGGCAGCAGTGCATGTAGAGGCCTGTGTGGATCGCAGCGGGTCTAAGGGTCATTAAAACTCATCATTAGAGGACTGCCTCAGCTGCAGTTCTTAAGGGAGGAAATGGGGAGAGAGGAGGGGGAAGAGGAAGACGAGTTGATTGGAAGGAGGAGAAGAGTCAGGCGTTTGGTGTGACTTTTCATCTGGCACAATCATCAGGTGAGAATTTTCATGTATCCCAACATTTCAGTTTATTACCAAATACGTGCAGAAGTAGTGACATTCACGTCAACACAAGTTGTACTCTGAAAGGGGTTGAACGTCCTTTGCTCGCAGAGGCTCGGCGCCTCAACAAACTCCAGGCACTGGGTGCTGACGAACGCCCTGATGTTGCCAGTCTGTAGGGTTTCTCGAGGGGGACAACATCAGCCTCCTGCAAAGGGATACAGCAACTTCATGCTGAGCTTTGTGACCACCAGGAGGTCCCATCTAACCCAATGGCAGTTTGGATAAGTATACTCTCATTAAGTGCCGCTCAGTGAAAAAGGAGAACAGGGCATTCATGTCTCCGCTCAGAGAGAGCAACAATGGTGGGCCTTCCCTTGTGCCAGCATACGGCTTTGAAGAGGTTACTCATCTGATTCACAGCACTACTTCACTTCTGGAGGAACATTCTGTATTGCAATGGACTCATTCAAGAGGGGTTGGGAGGGGGGAACAACAGATTCGGTGAAAAGAGGAGTGAAAAACGGGGTACCTGCAGCACTTTTAGCTCCAGAAGGTGCCTGTGTGGGGAAAAAAATAAAAAAAGAGGTGGCATTGAGTTGTTTGTGGGTGATGTCACTTCTCAATCAAAGAGATTGTTTGCAGGCACATCATTGACTGAGGTCTTCTTCCATTTACCGCACCATTAGAGAAATCAATGGGACATATAGTTAATGAGGAATAACTGGAACTAATGGCTGCCTGCTTCAGTGAACACTCGTGGGCCAATGCCTGAGTGTAACATCCCATTTACGCTTATTATCTGGCATTAAGCTGCTCATGTTATCAATTAGCAACTTTGTACATTTATCGTATTTACACCATGTGTTGTCGAATTTTGATTACATTGCTTTTTAGAGATAGCATGTCATTTTTAATATTAAAGGAATTTGAATTTACATTGCTAATAAAAGGGCACAACACAACAAAAACACATTCCAGCATCATTCATTTGAAAAGAACATAGCATTCCTCTTTTCTTTTCTTTTTTTACAATTTACATTCAACCGATGCATTAGGCCTCATGAAGACAGTAATCCTAGTTTCATTCACTCTATGATATAATTAGTTCTTTGTTATTTTCTGTCAATTATTACAGAGAAAATAAAAGTATGTGTCAATCATCTATAGTCTAAAATGCATAAATATGTCAAAATAGGAAGAGAAAGTATGTAGAATAAAACATCAGCAGTCCAGCTGGCTTCTCTGCTAATTATTGGGGCCAAAACACTTTTTCAAAACTTTTCATTCTTTAAAATAAGCTTTTATTTTTCTCTGGCCGACAATGGGAAACAGGGAGAGCGTGGCTGAAACAGTGGCTAGCTAAATATGGGCTTTTCATCCGGCTTAACTCTACAAATGGACCTCATTGTCTTGAGGAATTCGATTTTCTGCCATTCTGCGTGCACACTGTGTCCCTCTCTGGGGCCCGACTGCAGCAAGCGAGGCCCTTATCAACAGCACTCAGGGTGTGGAATTGAGGAATTGAGTTCTGCCTAAAATCAAACCATGAGAAAGAGCGACAGAGAGCGAGCGGGAGGGAGAAGAAGAAGAGAGACATAAAGAGGAAGGGGGGGGATTCAGGATAAAATCTCCAGATGCTTCCACTCTCCCACTTAGAAACAAGCCACACACATTTACGTACCCCGTGTGCACCTTTTCAAGCACACACAAATGCATTAATATGTTGTATACTGTATACACAACACACATACACGCATACACACATGCTGTGTCCCTTTGTATGTGCACTTAAGTGTGTGTATTTGGATGTGTGTGATGCTCTGCAAGGTATAATCACATTTACAGTACCACTATTTGCAAGGTCCACAGTTACTTATTGCTTACTGCTTGATGTCCTTGAGAAATAAAAATGTATTAGAATATTTTTTTGTCATTTGTAATTAAAATTAGATTCGAGTTGATGTTGAAATCGGGGCTTCAGAAACTGAAAACATCTACTGATTTGACAGGTACAAACAGAATGCATGCAATTATAATCAAAACAATGAGATTTCTCAACCAACATAAAAACAAAACAAGATCTGTCTGTAAATGTCATAAAAGGTACAGAGTGCAAGTCAAAAATATATAGAAAGTTTACTTCACAAATCAAATTTAAAAGTTTATTATTTCAAAAAATATATAATGTCAATTAAATAAACTGCATTCGAATGTGCTGTCAAAACTGTCTCATTAAAGGTATTTCCATCTACTGCCACACAAATAAGTTCTCCCGGTTACTGGCACCACAAAAGCAGGACAAGATGAGGGCCAGAAATTGAGAATTCTGATTTTAGCTGTAACTGGTGTCAGTGGACAGGGGAGAGACCAGATCCACTGTGAAAATCCACACAGATCAAGGCTGTTACAAACCAACAGCTGTTTGAGTTTTTCTTCATGTAAATAGTAATAAACTACCTGCTGTCACTGCCTATGGGTACAAGTGCACTTTTTGTGAAGTGTGTCTATTTATAAGAACGAGTGTTCTCATTTGACAGCTAAACGGGTCCAGAGTTCGAATATCTGGGTGCATTTTTATGGGCTTTGTCAAAGAGCACCAACTACTGCAAGACATGATCTGCAACTGTGGTTATATATAATGATAATAATAATACATTTTATTTATATAACTTCTTTATACTAACAGGAAATAATACAATTCGTGCAACGTCAGATATCCATCAGATTGTGACTCTGCCGGTTAAACTTCGGAAACAGAAAATGTCTTTCTTAAGATGTAATACTTTTTATGTTTTTAGATCGTTCTGAAGCTGTGCATTTCATTGTCGGTGAATATTATCCTCAAAAGCCACGTTTAAGCCGAGTGTTTTGTTTTTAAATGACATGCGAATTAAACATGACATGCTAATTCAATTAACTTCTGTGACTTTTTATGCATCACACAAATAAAGGTAGCACCATTGTGTACTCGAGAAAGCAATGTTTGCTTTCATTTTCTCATGAGATCGACTTCACCAAAGCTCCCGACAAGCCATGAATCTTATTTTTGTCGCTGCTCTGTTCCTCAGGCTGATGTCATGCATCCCATTAACCGGTTAACCAGAGAGAGAGAGAGAGAGAGAAAGAGAGAGAGAGACTGCTACAGGTAAGGACAGGAGCAGACAGACACACACACAAACTCATACAGAAACACACGCACATACTATCAATCTGATGTGAGCTGTGCCATTTACAGCAGGGCAAGCACTGAGTCACCTTGCTAGTGAGTGTCATTCGCCAGGACACGGTAACTAGGCCCAGTGGTGTTCTTAAACCCCTGCAGGGCATCAAGCCAGTGTGTGAGAGGTGTCAAGGCTAAGTTACACATTGAGGTGTGACATTACCGCCTGTTGTTGGGACAATAAACCAGGGTTTCCGGGTGCTCTACGGGAGCTTTCACCCACTGAGCTCCAGTTATCTGAAATGTCTTTTCTGGGCGGCAGCTGTTAAGTGGTGCTTGGTGCGGCCAAGCTTTCGCATCTTGCGTAGCAGCGGGCCAAGAGGCAGAGCCGTAATTTAAAAAGTAATAAAAAACATGGGCTGTGAATTATTCAATTTGAGTTGTGAGTAAATATTTAGCAACTTTGCAGTCATTTTAATCAAAATGATGTATTTGCAATGTGTTTTGTGTTTAGCGTAGCACGTATTCAATCCAATCATGTGTAGGTGAGTTATTGTTCTGTAGTTCAAGTATTGTGTTTTAAAAAGTAGCATTATACAACAGTAGGTCATATGAGGAAACAAGTATATACAGTGTTTATATCATGTGAATATCATGATTTTTTTACAGAATTTCTGTGTTGTTGCTTTGCATACAGTACCATGCCGCAACACAAGATGGTTTCCCTCTTTGATGTGTGCAAGTAATACAACAGCCACTAGTCCTATAAGTGCTCGGGGCAAACATGCATCTTTGTCCCTCCCACTGGGCAGTAACACACACATATAGACTTGTAATGATTTTTAGCTATGGGGAGCCAAGCTTCCCATGCACCACTAGCAGTTGGACCAGAACAAATGATCATTTAGTGAGCACGAGAGGCATCACATTGATACAGCGTGTGCTACACAGAGCTTGAATTATTATGGTAAAGTGTGTGTAAGTGTGTCAAGGCTGTTTACGTGTGTGTGCCTGGGAACTTATATGTACCTGCAGTGTATGATGTGATCTTTCAGATACCGACACAACAGCATGGCCCTTGCATTCATGTGAGGGAGAGAAGTTTCCCAGCTGACCGTGACCAGTTTTTCACCTCTATTACTGCCCCTGCCTTTTATATATGTGAGCATGAATGAGTATAGTATGAAGTATATGTTCGTACTTGTGCGTGACCTCCGAGTGAATGTAGTGCATGTAAGATGGAATGGCTGCCAGTGTATCATAAACATTTCATCCCTGTGGCCCCCACCACACACACTGGCACCCTTACAGCTATGTTTGAACTTTTTGAAGTGGGGGGACTTGTAAGACGCAGCTTAGAAAAAGCTTGGTCAAAGGATTGAAGCTGCAGAGACACATTTTGTTTGTATTGTGCACACTGATGGAAGACACAACATGCACGAGCATGCAAGCTAGTAAACATGGATGTAAACAATGCATATTTAAATATTTGTCTTGTCTTTGGAAATGTTTTATGAAGAAGAACATGCACTCAACACGTTTGTTAGACCTCAGCGATACACAGTGTGTTTTGGTATGGAATATATGTTTACTGGGCACCTTCAGAAATCATCATATAATGAACCAAACATGAAAAAAACATAAACAGAACTTTGAGGAATATTTGAGCAGCTTTGTGAAATTGAGAACAATGTAATAATATTCATTTTGCAAGCGCACAAGCATGTATGAATGGAGTGAAGGTGTGTGTTTTTGTGTGTGTGTGTGTGTGTGTGTGTGTGTGTGTGTGTGTGTGTGTGTGTGTGTGTGTGTGTGTGTGTGGGTGTGAGTGAATAAGGACCTATGCAAAGCCACCGCTCCAGGGCCACACATGTAATTGAGGTCACACCACTTGCATCTCAGCCTTTTTCTCCAGTCAAGTCTAACCAAATTTTCTCTGGTCATTTCTCCAGCAAAATGTCTGTCATTAAAACCGCCCGACAACGACGGCCATAATCCAGCCCCATTAAGATTTCGATTCCCCTTGTCCTCTGAGGACAAGATGTAATAGCTCAAAAACATCTATTTAGGCAGATGGGATTGGATTTATTAACGGGGCGTATTTCATGAATATAACCTCATCTTATCATCAGCCAAAGCACTTTTGATTACTGACCGTAATAAGTGAGTGTCTTTCAGAAGGGTGACTTCTCCGCAGCTGATCTGGACCTGTTGTTAAACTAGAAGAGTCGGCCATTGTAATGTGTTCATTTCATCTGCCATTAGCAAAACGTAATTAAAAACTGGTGGGAAAAGGGCACACACCTGCAGTTCCCCGTGCCCACACAGGGAGTAAAGGGGACCTCCTGAGAATGTGAAAGGTAATGAAAGCACAGAAACTGCTGGTATAGTCAATGCATTTGTGTTAGCTGCTTACAGGAGGGAGATAGTGTGTATGTGTGCAGTGTGCTGGGATTATGAACAAGTGCAGGCGACTCCTAAATGCACTTTGATTTATTCGAGTAGGCGCGTAATATTTTTCCTCAACATTAAATGCTGGCTCGGAGGCTAACCTTTATCTCTGAGTGGAAGCCTGGTTTGGCGGAAGTGGGAATTATTTCAGGGTCAGACGCTGGGCACATAAAAGCTCTTGTAATGCCCAGAGTTGTTGTTTACTGCATTGGGAAGACACAGTTGAGTTTTCTTAGGGGTTTGAAGCTTTAAGGGTCTGGAAAGCAATGAAGACCTCTTCACACAACTTGAGGACAAGGGAGACATGCATTGTAATTTTAAAAGAACTCCGGTCTCACAATCACCACTTTTACAAAAAAAATAAGGGTCTCTTTTGTAACCAGAAAAAGAAGTACGTTGCAGCTTACTGCGATAACAACGTCTCCCACCAAATCTGCGAGCCGCCCCTGTCGATCGGTCACACAACGTTCACTTCTTGATGGAGGAGCTTTAATTCATTTGTCTTGTACAGGGCAACTCCTTGACCTTGTGGATGGAGATTAATGAAGAGCTTTAGTGGTGATGAAGGCTATCAGGCACCATGCTCCCGTCGTCTAATAGAGCAAGAGTTTTACATAGCCAATTATGTCGTTTGCATTCCGCTTGTAAGCACAGTTCTGTCAGGGGGAGCCCAGTCGGCTGTGGTAAATTTGCGGTAGTAAAATACCAGGGTCATTCGGACAGAGCAGGCCAGGGTGAATCATTATTTCTTTGTTGCTCTTGTTTTAATTTCATTTCAATTTTTATTTAGATGAGGAAAAGGAGAGAGAATCAAGCTATTACATCAAAAAGTAGGTTTGGAAAAGCCACTGGAACAGCTTTTTTTTTATAAAAGACGTTGACATGCAAGCTCGTTTTTTTCTCCAACCTTCGAAAAGCGACAAAAAGGCCTGTGTGTGCCATTCTGCACAGCCCGTTTGATCATATGGTATGAAGTGTACAAGCGCAATTGTGAGCCATTACCACTCTTTCCTGCAATTATTGTCAGACAGGCTCTTTGGGTACTACACTCTGCTCTGCTGTTCTGGTCCACACACAAAGTGTAATTTCTTTTTTTTTTGTCTATCTTCAAAAACATGACTCAGGACTGATCTGTAGGGCGGTGACTATCTTGTCATCTGAAGACGGTAAAGAAAGATACACGTGACAGGTATAGGAGAGGTGAGAGGGTGATAGAGAAATCTACTGTAATCAATAGGTGTGTAATTGGAAGCTGTCAGTTAAATGTTTTAGTATCCCCGTTGGTAATGGCAGGTCTGTCGTTTTCTACACAAGATAGGGCAAATTGGTTCAGGCTAGAAAGGGCTAGAAAGGGCTACAAAGTGCGGTCAGCAGGACCGTGTGTGATGTGAGGGAGCCGTTCTCTTTTGAACCATTCAGAGCGGATGCATCTTTGATAATGTTCAACTGAGAGCGCACTGTCAGCCTCACTTTTATTGATGCATGGAGAGAGATGAAGAATGCTTTTTTTTTTTTTCTTCTATGTTGAATTTAGATGAGTAAATGTTAGAGCTCTGCATCATTGTCATTGGTTGCATCTCTGGGTTTATGTGCTCAGAATAGCCACTAAAGTGTTTTGGTTTGCACACAAGAGTGAAATTCTTTTTGGATGGTGGGAACTTAAGTTTTTGCGCCAAAGACCCACAACCATTAACTATTCTGTGAGTTTTGAATTGTGCTATTTTGCAATTAGCCTAATGGAAAAATGTCCTCAGATTAATAAGCAGAAAAAACAAGCTCTCCACAATGCATTTATATCAGTTGGTTATGGCATGCAGGTTCTCTCGTGTTCAAAAATGTCCATACTGGATGCTACTGAAACAAGTCAAATCCATAGGCATTGTGTTTTAATTGATACTGATTTGGTTTTGACTAATAATAGTACCTAAAACAACTGAAGTGCCTGCTTGTGCTTCATTCTCAAGATACACTACAGGGAAAATTGCAAGTGATATCATATCCTCCTGAGACCCAGCCCATTGACTTGTGTCCTCCATAGTGGACATTTAGTTCAGAAAAGAAAATTGGAAGACTTTTTATCATCGGGTAAGTATTGACCTAAAGTACACGAACACTGTACCAGCACCTGTCAGCTCACAAATTTGCATTTTGCGTATAATTAGTTTATCCATTCACAAACAGAAATATAAAAATAATAAGTTGTGGTTTTACGTGACGTACGGGAGTATATATACAATATATTTTAACAGTGTCCGGGCGCAGTGACTTCCTCACAACCTTACTGTGGTCTTAAGAAAATCACTGCGTTTGGTCGCTGTATGCCAAGCACATAACTCCTTGTAAAACCACGTTATTGAGCTTTAGAGTTGTATTTATGAACTTTGAACGGAGAGCCAGGTTGCTTGTTTCCCCCTGCTTTCAGAATGTATGCTGTGCTAAGCTAATTGCCTCCAGTGGTCCTGCTTCATATTTAATGGACAGACACAAGAGTTGTATCAATCTTCTCATCTAACATCTAATAAAGTGTATTTTTATTAAATGTCAAACAATTCCTTTAAGAGTTTCCATGAAAAAAAAACATTTCAATAATGCGTGACCTAAAACTGTGGGAGGGACATTTTTTAGAGTGTAGACTCACTGGTATGGCTTAGCAAATTCAGAGGGTGACAGATGTCAGTGAGATCATTGAAAACCTGGTCATTTCCTGCCAGTGCCAGCCACACGGCAGCACCGGCTGCCTGACTCGGTCCCCATGTATAGGCTGACGCTCCTGAGCAGGCTCTTAAGTGGGATCTGTGATGTTGCCATCAACCTCTCTGCACTGACAACACACTCTGTAGATGTGACGGCTGTGAGCCCAGGCCCGTCCCCGAGCATCTGTTCTGTCCTCTCACTTGCTGGCTGGTTTCTGCCCGTAACGCCAGATCTATCTGCATGCATCTGTGTTTCTGTCTTTGTACCTGTCTTCATATGTAACTGCTCCTGCTTTTGCTCTCTGACAGTGTCTCCCTCGCTATCCAACACTCCACTTCTGTGGATTCATGTTGTGTCATCAATTATCTTCCTTGTCTGGAGTGGTCACTTTAACTTAAAGGTTGTTGGTTTCAACACTTTATCATCGCCTATCTGCACTCTCATCGCTGCTTTTTGTCATCAGCTAAACAACTGACTCAGCCCATTTTCAGCCTTTCCTGTATATGTCTGTCATAGCATTACATGCCCCAACTCAACTTTTTTTTATCATTCCCAAATCCTTCAACTGATGATAAAAGCATAGGGTGAGTGAAAGTAACTTTCACTCACTTTCATTTCTCACATCTATAATTATCCTTATCACCAGAGAGACTGCAAAAAAACAAAAAACTGCAGTTTTCATCATTGCCAAACAAGCGAAGGCACACCCTGGTGTGAAGTGGAGGGTCTTGACTACCTTAATTACTGGCTATTGCTCACCAAGATATTAATTATTTGAGAAGGAATTTTGATTTAAAATGTGTTAATTACAACATGAAGTATTTTGTATCAAAATTATATTTTGGCAGGACCCAAACCGCGGAAGCATCTCGTTTGTGTAAATTATGAATTTGTTATTATGAATAATAATTATGGATTTATTAATAATTTGTATACATATATTAGGCAATATTTAACACACTACATGCATTAAAAATCAACCAGACACCAGCATTAACTGGTCATCCTTGCATTTATTATTAGTAGTCTTATTATGTGTAATTGCCTTAACAGACCCACTGCACCAAAAGCACAAATGCAAAACCAAAGCTGTCCTCTTTGGCTCAGAGTTAGAAGAGTCAACAGTTAGGTCAAAACTGAAAATCAAGAAGGTGGACAGTGACAGGACAAAGATCACCCTGATCTTCACGCACCACTCACAGAGAAAATGTTAGAAATATATGAACTAATTTGCCGGCCAAGAAAGGAGGCAGTGTGGTGGGGGGCAGGGGGCTGGGCTATGCAGCCTCCAAATAATGAGGAAGGAAAGAATTCAGTTGGGATTTCTAATTCTGCCAGACTGTGATTAATCCCATCAGTAAACAAAGCAGAGGTCATCGTGTTTTGGAGAACTCCAATTAGAGTGTAATCAGTGCTAATCAGACAAGCTGCTCACCGGCATCTTGGTGATTTCGGCACTAAAGGACTCTCCAGTGAATAGTCTGCCCTCCACACTGAGAACGACCGACCCACACTCTGTGATCCCGTGTTAAGGGAGTGGGAGGCACACGAAAAAGAAAGGAGGCTAATTAGTGGTGCCATTCATTAGCGACTGCGTGTGATGTGCGTTTGGGTGGGCTGGCAAAATGTATCATTCTGATGTGGCGAGTATGCGTCAAGTCGGCGTGAGTGCACGTACCCACGTCCTCGTGTCTGTGAGTTCAGGTGCAGTTATATCTCAGTTGACTCGCTAAACTGCAAGAGTCAAGAATTAGGGATAGTCATTTGCCTTGATTATACAAGAGGGCATGCTGCTACAGATGTAAATGAAAAGTGACTCACTGTTTTCTTCCAGTGTCCAGCCTTGAATCATAAAACTTGCCTTTGCCTTTGATGCCAGCTTTCAAGGTTAGAGGCCTGGCTGGATGAGATTGTTTGCCAATACTTTGCATTTGCAGCTACATAAATGGGGGAGGGGGGTTGTTTTTATTTCCACAAATTGTCACTTACCATCATAGATTACAGGGATAGTTTGACATTTTGGGAAATGTGCTTTTACATTAAATCTCATTGAGATTTACATAAGCAGATCTCCACTCTCATGTCTGTGTGTTCGATATGAAGATAGCCAGCAGCTATTAGCTTAGCTTAGCATAAAAAATGGAAATAAGGGGAAACTGTCCAAAGACAACAAAATATGTCTATGGCATCTCTTAAGCGCACCAATTAACTCATATCTTGTTTGTTTCTGTACAAATAGAATCCATGAAGTCACTTGTCCTTGACAGGAAATAGTTCCACACACAACACCCTGTAAAACCACAAATTGTGATTTTTACTCCTCGTTATTACTGTGCTTTTTTTGGACATATTTTTAACAAATATGATTTGTTATTGGTGGTTCGTGCACATCAACAGCACATTCCTCTCTCTCTTTCTCGCTCTCCCCTCTTTCTCTGTACCAGCATGATTGGCCCGCAGGGAGCTCTAATCAAATAACTTGCAGGCCATTGCCGCTGCCATTTCAGCCATTTCGGTGGCATACACACAGGAGCCAGGTGGGTTCCCTTCTGGCCTATCAGACCAAATAGTGATGTAAGGCTTTACTCATCACTATTACCTGTCTCAGCTTTGGAGACATTTATAGGCCAAGGAGTGCACTGCAATAATGAATTTGTGTTTATTGGCAACGTGTTGCCAGAAGAAATAGCAGACTCCAAGTGATTTGCGAGTTTAATTCCTCCACCTGGCCCTCTATTGTCCCCCCCCACCCCACCCCACCCCACGCCCCAATAAAGATAAATGACATGTTAATGACTCGTACACTGATAATGGCTTCCGTGGGCGTTGATATGTTAGGTCCATTCATTCCTCAAGGTTATCTGTGAATCATACTACTGACTGTGAGTTGTGATTGCTCGACCAAATCAATAAGTTCTTTTTAAGATGTTTTAGCTTCTTCTTCTGTCAGAAAAAGGAAGAGGATATTGTTTTGTCTTGAGACTTTGGGAAGGTTCCTGATCAGTGTTCATTATGTCATCTCTATGTCTGGTTTGCTTTCAGGAGCTCTTTGTCTTTTTCCTGAGAAAGGTGTAGTTCGGTGACTCAACATGCTGCAATGTTAACCTAATTTCAGGGTTAGGAAGTTTGTACATTTCATTCACATTGTTCAGCAAATGTAATTCCTTTTCATAGCTGTTATTCAAATGAAAGTTCTAAGGGAAGAATCAAAGGCCAAAGCCACAAACAATTTGCTGACACTATATACCTTCCTTGTTCTGTCACGTTTGTAAAATCCCTTGCCTAAAAAGACGTGCTGTTTAGGGGCTGTCGACTTGGCTGCTTTAAAAGAAAAAAAGAACCTCCCTAGCCTTTTTACCTAAAAGATTGATTCAAAAAGAGTGTAGCCACATCTTGGATAGCACAGTCTCCAATTAGCATCTAGTTAAGCTATTTGGAGTAACGTTACTGTGGAATTTGAAGGCAGTCCATTGGGATAGTCTTTCTCGCTGAGGGAAGAAAGGAATCCTTATATCCTCCTTAATTAAAACATGATTTACACTTAGTCCCAGCTATGAAGCTGCCTTTGATGGTTCTTTTGTCAATTAAAAGTAAGTCCTACTGCAGATTACATATCACTAATTACAAGCAGGTTATTCTCAAGGACATGCAAGTTCTGGCTTTCAAGTAAGGAGCTGCCGGGTGGGTTAGTGCAAGGGCACAAAAGGGGAAGTCAAAATGAATACGTTTTTGTACGTCCTCTGTGTTATGCAACTCTCCTATCGAGGGCTGGTCTCTCAAGAGTTTCTCACACCTCCTCGCTTTCCCTCATCCTGTACCCCTTCACCTCCCTCTCCCTGGCTCTCATGCTCTTCTCCACACAAACAAAAGTAGACGTCTCATTGCTGGTGTCAGATGCACGCCTCAGTGTTCTTCCTTCACGTAACGAACACGGCAGTTATCATCTGAATCCTGGGCTGCACATATGCCGGAGTCCTCACGCTCCATTTACGCCGCGCCATCGAAACACCAATACAGCACTTATGCACTTCAAAAAAATCTTAGCCTGCCTGAAAGAGAAGGGCAGCATGAATATTTAACAAGGAAACTGCTTTTAGATACTCGCAGTCAAAAAGGGGGGCATGGCTGGTCTAAATGTCTTTAACTGATGAGACTGAGACAAAGTACAAGCATCCGGCTACCCTCCAGACACCTCAAAGCTGTATTCAGGATATTCATTGACCCTGACAGAGTAAATAGTATGTCAGGGCATTGAGCGCAGTGCTGGAGGTATTCTTCCTTTTGAAATTCAGCAACAGAAGCCTACAAAATAGTGTCATGTCACCAAGGTTTATCTGGTGTTGGTATGAACTTCATACACTTTCCTGCAATAAATCTTGGATACACTCCTCATACTCCTAATGGAGAGGCTATATCCTCTGTTTTCCCTCTTCTGTGTCTTTTTTTCTTTGCTGGCTTTAATTGCTGTTCGAAAGTCGGCGTTAGGTCCGACAATAGAAACTCTACGAGCTGTTCAATATTCGACTGCGGGTTCAATATTGCTAATTCCTCTTCTTGCCCAGAGAAAACAGTGAGCCATGATTTAGGCTGACAGCCTAACAGCAGAGTGTATATTTGAATAAGACAGTAAGACATAAGACCTCCTTCTCCTGACATTAGTCACCTTGCACCCTCGCAGTATATCGTAATACACCGCAACTGCTTCCCAGTCACAACTGCCCCTCCCCGCTTCCATCTGCAGGTTGTAGGTGGAGATTTAAATGGAAATAGACTGGATCAAATGGGATCCATTTTTAAATACACTGATGGAGTAGAGGTGGGTGGGCAGAGGAAGAGAGGAGAAGCAAGGGAAGCAAGGGAAGCAAGAGAAGCTTTCTCATCGTGGAGTAATATCTTTCATGGCTTTAAAAAAAATGGAAGATTTGTGCACTCGGGTGGATAAAAAAACAAGCCAGGCGGTGGCAAGATTGACAGTATATTTAAGAGGCCATTAACTTTACATACGTTGCTTTGAAAAGACACACACTTGAGTTGCAGTTTAGAGCCCCAAGGCTCTGGATTTCCTAGCATCCACGATGCCTGAAAACACATCAGAAAAACGCAAACACTTCTCTAATGAAAACATTTATTGGCAGATCATTTCAAGAATGGGAGCTCGGTGTTGCTACTTATATCTCATGTTGCTCTGCTAATAGAACCAGGAGGAACACGGAGCACCTGACAGCTTGACCTTTTGAATTTCAGGTTGGTCTTATGGAAGCATTTCTTACTGTAAATCAGAAAGAACATTAATCACATTCTGTGTATTGTTTTGCGCCATGAAACTGGCATATTTGAAGGCTGAAACAAATGATGAAGATGGAGTAGAAGGACAAAGCCAAGGAAAAAGTTCAAGTCAGTCCAATGTCGTAATAATTTGTTTGCCTAGATATGTTTCTTGTGTTTGTTGATACAAATAATTTCAAGAGAAGAGGAAAAAAAGATCCCTTTTAAAAGAGATGGTTGCACTAGGAATTTATTTCTCTCTTGCAGTTTTAACTTCAAAATGTGCCAACTTCTATCTGCTAACTTCAACATCTAGCATTTGCAATAAGAATTTACTTTGACAAAGCCATGTAATTATCTTACACAAACAACGCATTTGTAGACTGGCAACCTTAACAAGCTTCTACACTTCTTTGCCTTTCGTATCGTGTAACGCCAGGACGAAAAAAATTCTAAAAATGGAAATGTTATTTACAAACGTCACACTTTATGCATTTTCACTCCTCAAGGACCTTAATGGCTTATATCCTTCCAGTTGAAACAGGAAGCAATGAGGTTTATGGGAAATTGGGGCATTTAAGAATAATGCAGACCAAAATCAACAGTGTTTGAATACTTTACAACTTCTTTCCCCTGTGGCACGCAGCGCCAAGCCTGTTTGTTCATGTTGAAGATGTAAATCTTTAAAAATGGGTCACAAGTGTATAGTAAACATTTTTTTGAAAGGCCAAGCAGTCTCCTAAAACATCTGGGCACTGTAGTTTTTAGCATTCATCACTTGAACAGGAGTGATTTTCTGCCGTTGATTAATACACATTTGGTGCTCCAAAGCAGTGTATGTGAACCACAGTGCACGTTTATTGTAATGAAGAAACATGTCACCCAATGCAACACTGTGCCTCATTGATGAATTTTAATATTGTTTGGTTTTGACAACAATGGAGCTCTGTGGCACATAGGAATAAGTTATATCAGGCTTTGGTTGCACAAGCAATACTTAATCAGTTCTTTGCTGTTTTTGGCCGTTTCATGGGATTTGTTAGGGTTGAGGTTAAATATAGTATATCAACAGTCCTATTTATTTAATGTTCTGCCAACCTGAACAACTACACAAGTAAAAAACTAAAATGTATCTGACCACCATATCTCGCCATATTTCACCTTGCACATCAGATACTTTTTGAGTAGCAGGGTGGCAGAGAGAGGCCTTCATTTCCACCTGCTCCACTACTGCTGTCCTGTAACTGATCGTGACCTCTGACCTCGATATTAGTCTGAGGCGAATACAGACCTCCTCCAGGACCCGAGGAGTATGACAAACTCATTTTTGTTCCTGTTTGAAACATTTTGGGATAATGTCAAGGGTTTCCCACTCTTAAGTTCAGTGGCACCCAGCTGGGATGGATAGAGCACAGTCAGCACAGCGAGGCGGCCGCAGCAAGGAGCTGATTTAAACCACCGCCGAACCAGGGCTCAACTTTCATTAGCCGTTGTCATTATTCCCCAGCCGCTGTCTGACAGATGGCATTGTGGGATATCGGATTTTATGGCAGGTCATCTTTCATATCCAATTTCTTTTCCCATATGATGAGAAGTTCTCGCTCCAGTCAAATTCATTTTGCAGTTTGAATATTGATCGGACTCTGCACTCTCTATTTCTCTTACCCCCTCAATCTCTCTGTCGCTCTCTCTCTCTTTCTTTACCGACATCTACTGCAAGTCTCTTAAGACTTAATGGTCTCTTGCTCTTGGCATTCAGTCTGGAACGCTGATGCTTGTGTCTGATGTACAGCGAACCACCAAGAAAAAACATGAATAAATATGAGATGATTTTGGAAGTTAATTAATAAGGCTGCATTTGTCAATTCTCAATTTTCAAGTTCGCATTAATACAATCGTTCCCTATAATTACTGTAGGGCCTAATTACCAGAGTACACTTAAATAAGATCGAATCAGTAATGAAGTACAAACAAGTCTGATGGCATGTAGGAGCACAGTTGGGTTATAATGCTATTCTGCCAAATCTAGTATATCAGCAAATCCTTTGAGGGCTCTTGAAATTAGCTTGAGCCTCCCCCTGAAATAAATTGATGGCTTTTGAAAGGTACCGTCCCTCTCAGAGCACTCCACAAGGACATTGGGGGTCAAGATCTGGCTCTGATTTGGCAGCAGCAAGCTATTATTCCCTGCCTTTTTTTTTTCCATTTGGCAGACATGATGTAGATGGGGGATCAGTGGAGATATTTTGCCTGTGCAGACGGTGACCTGACAGAACCCTATTCCACCTGTTTGCACTGAGAGAGCCGCTGCTCGAAAATGGCCGACTGTAATGACCCATTAAAAATTCAGTATTTGGCGTAATGAGATGATCATGCCCTGCCAGTAGTGTCTTGGATCTGAGGAACATTGCATAGAGGAGGGGGAACAGCAGCACAATATTACATTCTAAATGACGAAAGGCTCGAAGCAGACTTTAGATATAAGTAGATCTGGTAGATGAAGAAGTCTTTATCATGTAAATACGACTTGCTTCAGTGAGGCTGGGAAATATGGGGCCTTGGGGTCTATGAGGGGGTCAGAATGAGCTTTCTGTCATATTAGTGTAAGTAATGGCTCATTTCTGAATAACACGATTTGCTAAAACAACCCATAAAATGACTTTTTCAGTTAGACACAGAATGAAACAATCCAACCTAAAACTCGCAAAGCATGAAGGAACAGATTTGTCTTGGCGAAATATTGCAATTTGAGAGGTGATCAAGCATGAGATAATGGAAATCTCAATCTGGACCTGTTCATTTCCAAAACCCCTTTTGGTCTCTGGGGCTACAAGGCAAGCTGTCAGCGTGATGACACACAAGCGTTCAGAATGCAAATAACTTCATTGCTTGTTTGTTTTTCTGCTCCATCAACTCCGTTCCCATAGAGGTATGTCACATACAAAGAGTGCTGCAGAGAATTAACACGAATGCCTCTTTTTTTATTTCCCAAACCTTGCTTATATGCAATCACATAAAATCTGCATTGCAACTGATAAGCCAGCTCTCTTCAGTGATAATACATCAGTGGGACTGGACATCACGTTCCCATGGGAAGCTATAGGATCTCCATGGACCTGTGGGGTTGTCGACTCATGGACTCTATGCAGTACTGGCAGGAGTCAGCTATAAAGAGCCCCTAAC
The DNA here is from genome assembly GCA_036024295.1 of Nannoperca obscura. NCBI lineage: Eukaryota > Metazoa > Chordata > Actinopteri > Centrarchiformes > Percichthyidae > Nannoperca > Nannoperca obscura. The sequence goes on from JAVQJL010104214.1 coordinate 38,299, forward strand.
CGACCTAACAGTGCATGAAACACAGAAGCCTTCCTGGTCCACTGGTCCTCCCCAGGGCCGAAAAGAATGGTGAACATCCCGAATAGTATGATATACTGTACATGTGCGCTGTGGGTCTGAGGAGCAGTAAAATAATGTCTCCTGCACAGCATCTGTCCAGTTGCCAGGGAGACCTCCATCCCTTCCCTGCGCTGTGAAGCGAAACATCACAAAATATGGAACAATGTGGAACCGAGCGACGATTGGCTGGCAAACGACCCCCGGCATTGCATCACAGGCGTGACACCGGAGCGGGCTGCCAAATCCTGTCGTCACAGGAACAAGGCCTGGGAGGTTCTCAGGAGACTCTTGGCGGAGGAGGATAGACAAAAGAGGCATGTGTTTTTTTTCTGTGTTCCTGTCTGCATGCAACTTTGAGTGCTTACCATCAGATTTGTGTTATGTTTTAAGTTGTTGCCAGTGTCATTGTTCCAATCAGCATTTAGGGGCTTTGTGAGTGTGTGTGTGTGTGTGCATGTGTGGGAAGGGGGTGTACCTCCCTTTTGTTCTTGTCTAGCCACTTTGATTTAGTGCCTTCAATGGAGCAACAAACAATAAAACGAAAAGACAAAACAAGACTAAACATCTACAGCCATGCTAAAGGCTCTGTGATAACAACACACAGCCGTCTTTAAGATCCATCTTCATGCATATCTGTACCATCTATGTCCTTTTAAACCTGTCCTTTAGCCTTGTCTTTCAAGAGTCAGAGTCACTTGAATGTAAGTGTGGTTGAGCAGATAAGATGGTGCATATGCTATGGCTTGTGAAGTGGTAAAGTGTAGCGTTTTGGCACTGGAAATAAACATAGCAACAGGAAATAAAATGGCCGAATCCCATAAGAAATAAAAGAGCACAGACAAGACAAGCTCAAAAATATGGGTGAGCATCAGTACTGCTTTTTTTATGGCAGATTGCTTGTGCTTGCCATCTGTTTCTTTGATGCATGTAGTAGCCTTGTGAATGCCAGTTCCTTCAGCCTCAGGCTAGATGCTGTCTCAAGGTAGACAGCTCATTGAGGACCTGCAATCTCCCCTCCTGGGGGGAGCTGGGCATGATTGTTATGCCAAGCTTCACGCATCATAACATTTTTATAAATGTTGTAACTAATACTTTTTTTTGTATATTTCCTGTGAACAAATATGTTTTGACAAGACAATAGTCTCTCAGTTCAAGGTCCACTTACTCAGTAGTTTTTGATCAAATGGTTTTCAGTCGGAGACACAATCAAGGAATCAATCAAGGAGTTGACCATTTATAGCAAAGGGTTATACAGATTTAAAAGGTTCCGCGCTTTAAATGATTTCAAGAAGCAATGCAGAATCTGTGGGGGAACTAATACCCCATAATCATTCTCATGAACGTTAAATCTGAGTTTAATCAACAATACCAGAAATGTAGCACATAAGGCGTGGTGGAGGTGCTGCACCACCAAATAGCGATAGCACGAGCATCTTAGAGTACTAGTGAGAAGTTACATTACATTACATTACATTTAGGCATTTGGTAGACGCTTTTATCCAAAGCGACTTCCAAAAAGTAAGAGCTTTACATAAAGTGCATAGAATCATGGGCGAAAACAACAAGATGTCGTATCAAATAATATGAGGCTGGTGATGAATCACAA
>JAVQJL010104225.1:0-27199 GCA_036024295.1 Nannoperca obscura
GTGTTAGTGTATTAGTGTGTGTTACTGTGTATTAGTGTGTGTTTCTGTGTTAGTGTATTAGTGTGTGTTACTGTGTATTAGTATGTGTTACTGTGTTAGTGTATTAGTGTGTGTTACTGTGTTAGTGTATTAGTGTGTGTTACAGTGTGTTACTGTGTTAGTGTATTAGTGTGTGTTACAGTGTTAGTGTATTAGTGTGTGTGTTAAAAGGTGTTACTGTATTAGTGTGTGTTACTGTATTAGTGTATTAATGTGTGTTACAATGTGTTACTGTGTTAGTGTGTGTTACAGTGTGTTAGTGTATGTTACGGTGTATTAGTGTGTGTTACTGTGTGACAGTGTGTTACTGTTAGTGTATTAGTGTGTGTTACTGTGTTACAGTGCATTAGTGTGTGTTACTGTGTTAGTGTATTAGTGTGTGTTACTGTGTATTAGTGTGTGTTTCTGTGTTAGTGTATTAGTGTGTGTTACTGTGTATTAGTATGTGTTACTGTGTTACAGTGTTACGCTTTAGATCAGAAGTCTGTTGCTGCTGGGAAGCTTCTACCACTTCCTGTCTGCCTGCTCAGCACTTCCTGCTGAAATTGAAAGGAATCTGTACGTGTTTCTAACCAAAACACATTAGATGAAATGACTGTTCTCATGGTGACGTCAGGAATCTGTTTTATTGTTTGTTTTCTGTTCTGGTTTCAATGAGGCAAATAAAACTTGAACTGCACTGGAAACTGAACAACAAACAGCAACTGAGTCACACTGTGTGTGTGTGTGTGTGTGTGAATGTGTGAGTGTTAGTGTGTGTATGTGTGTGTGTATGTGTGAATCTGAATGTGTGTGTGTGTGTGTGAATGTGTGTGCGTGTGTGAATGTGTATGTGTATGTATGTGTGTGTGTCTGTCTTTGTGAAGACCAACTTCACTTTTGAACCATCACAGTGAAGACATTTCTACATTTCAAAGACTGTTTGAAGGTTGCGACTTGGATTTAAAGTCCTGCAGTCGGTCAGCAGCTGTTCATGAGTTCACAAAGTGAAACCAGGTTGCTCCAGAATGCAGCAGCACGTCTGATCTTCAACGTACCGAGGTTCACCCACGTCACCCCTCTCTTTATCTCCCTTCACTGGCTACACGTCGCTGCTCTTATCAGATTCAAGACTCTGGTACTGGCCTTCCAAGCGGTGAACAGGACGGCACCAACCTAAATCCAGACCATCCTCCAGCCTCACACCCCCACCCGCCAACTACGGTCTGCCTCTGAGAACCGCCTGGCGCTTCGCTCTCTCAGGGACACCTGCTCACATCCGAGACTTTTCTCCTGTCTGGCCCCCCAGTGGTGGAACCATCTCCCCACATGCGTCAGACAAACAACCTGTCTGGCCACTTTCAAGAAAAGATTAAAGACTCATTTGATCCGGGAATACAACAGCACTTAAAATATATTACTTTCTACAAAGTATAGCGTATTGTACGTTATTATAGTGGAATTTTATTGAATGTGTGTGAGAATGTACAGAGAAAATCTGTTCTTAGATTTGAATGCTCTTTTCGATTCTGCCATTGGCAGCGATGTACTTACTTATAGCACTTGTGATTCATCACCAGCCCTTACAAGTTTGATGAGACATCTTGTTGTTCTACCTTTACATAAAGGTTCTATGCACTTTATGTAAAGCTCTTATTTGGAAGTCCCTTGGATAAAAGCGTCTGCTAAATGTAATGTAATGTGAAGTGATTGCATTTTTTGATTGCCTAAATGATGTTTAAGAGGGACAATAGAAAAGTTTCAACCATGAGAGAGAGAGAGGTTTATTTGCTCCCCACAGTTCTGGCAAACCACAGACATATGTGAAGTCTATCTTCCATTTATGCAGCTCTATCTATACATGGCTCTGGCTTTACTGCCGGTGTGCCAGTATGTCACCACAGACACCAGATTAGAAAACTCTAACATAGAGATTTACCTGGCGGTGATAGGCTTAACCATCATTGTGTAAACGCTGGCTTGAATGTAACGGAACGTTCATTTAAGTGTAAAAGTCCCACACTGAAGCTTGAAAACGTTATCATTTGTCAATGCAGTATTTTACAGCTTTTCTCCCCACATGGCCATAACACAGTTTTAAGGTGAAATTAAAAGCAAACTATGCAGTTCTGCAGGGCTAACACACATTTTTTTGTGTGCGCTTTCATTTTTAGTGGTGCAGACAAAAGCACTTCATGTGTTAAATGTATCCAGACATTGTACAAAAATAAATAACTGGTGCTATTGTCACTACCACTATGGGGCAGGGCATTCTGCTTAGTTTGCACCTTCATTACCAATACCATTAGGACAAAACCAAAACATGCAACGCCATCCAAATGCAGTAATACAGAGGTGAGGGTTTTCCCACCAGATCTACTGTAAATGAGATCTTAGTATAAAGCTGCTGACATCAAAAGTGCAGCATATGTGGCAATGGAAAGATACAAATGTGGATTTGTTAACTAAACCATCTTTTACAGCACACAGTGCCCAAGGGACTAAACTGGATATGTTAATTCTGGATCACAGAAGATAAAATCAGTAACCCGGGTCTTCCTGCTTTTGCCACCATTCTACCAGAATATTTCAACTGACCCCAATACATACTACAAGCAACTACAATGGGAGTGTTAGGGAAATGAATATGTTGTGAAAATATAAACATACTGCCATGGGCCTTTCTGAGATATTACTATGGCTTTTCTAAATCTGTTCAATGCATAGAACGTTGGATTTTATAACACGTCTTTTAGGTTTTCTGTTAGAACACAAGAAATCCTTTTCAATAACATATTTAGGGCTGAACGTCATACAACTGAAAATAACTTACAATGAAAATGGTGCGTGCAATAATACATGCAATTTGCAACATATTTGGTTGTTAATGCATTTTGAACAGCTGGAAATGTTCACTTTGCCGTTTCCAATTACACACATCAGCTATTTAGATTAATGTGGGACATTTTCTTTCAGACAGAGCACACATTTGACTTCTGACACATAAGTGCTGACAGCACTATTAACGGTGAGATACCACTCCACTAGGTTAAAGCCAGGGATGGAAAGAGTCCTAGAATATCTTACTAAAATTACTCAGATGAAAGTTAAAAAGTAGGTCAGTTAAAATGCACTCTGAGTAAACATAACTGCATTACATTTTTAAACATAGGTGTATGTTGATGATAATGTTAAATGATATAACTATTATAGGTAACTCCATCCTCAGATTCAGCTAGAACCCTCATTTCCAGAATATTTAAAAGTGAGGAAACAACAACTAAGGCTTCATAGTGTGTGGGTCAGAGGACATAGGAAGACCCAAGAAATGTTAATATTAACACCATCACTGATGTGTTTCATCACAGGACAGTCCTCATTTAGTTTACTTTCAATGGAGAACATAGCGCACACATCATCCGTAAGTGAGTTTGTTGTTGTACTCCTGTCTGGCAGGCCTTGTGTGACCCTTGTGCACCATAAAGTCCTCGACAATCCACTCTTAAGTAGCTCATTCATTCTCAATGAAATATATATATATATATATATATATATATATAACCAGCCTCCCCAACACCCACAACATAGACGATGCTTTTATGTTATGTTATTCATGTTTTAGATGTCCTTTTATGCAGTATTTGTTACGTTGGGCCATGTGGCAGCAGGTCTAGGACCCAAATGCAGGACAGGTGAGGAATGTAAATGCAAGATTTATTTCCCTTAAACAGTGAATTTATAAACACGGCAGTCCAAAAACCAAACCACCTGGCAGAGAGGACACAGAAGAAAATAAAGAACTTTCATTCTGACAATTAAGCACTCAAAGAAACAAGGGATACTAGGAGAGAAGTGAAACATACAAACGCTACACACATCAGACACAGACAGCAACAGGACCAGTATATAAAGACGAGGAGACAATGAGGGAACCAGACACAGGTGATTATCATCATACAACACCGACCAGCCCACAAAACACTCAGGAAATAACAACACTCAGTCCACACAAGTCCTCATGACAGAATTATGTATTCTCATGATTGTTGCAAACAAAATTTCCAGCGGACAATGAAGTGTTATCTTTATCTTACCCCTCCATCCGATTGCACTCTTCAAATTCAAAGAATGTGGAGCTGAATGAGCTCTCGGCAGTCGCAGCTGTGACAGCAATGGTCAAAAAGAGCAGAAAGGCCTCACACATCTCACTGAAGGAGGTCCTTCAGGAAATCCACTATGAGCAGGTTTGCCAGAGCAAGCGAACACCTGTCGGTCACACGACATTGTGGTGTTAGATTTGGGTCACTTAGCATGCTCGCCAAGTGGTGCATTCAATCAGTGATTAATTAAGGTAGATTTTTTTGTTGCCCTTTTGTTGCTTGTTACATTTGTTAGTTTTTAAGAGAAGATGATTGAATAAATTACTGAAATATGAATGAGACAGATATTGATATGTATTTTGGTGTCATAATTGAGTAATCAAAAAATTATCTTTAGAAAAATCGATAAATTACGATAATAGACTAATCTAAATCTAAATAGTTAGATTAATCAATAGCGTCAAACCGTGATTTAAATAAAAGCACGCACTCACAAGTCAAATAGCATCCAATCCTCTGCAACCTGACTGACGTGAACTCAATTAAAGCTCCTTTAAATCCAATGATTCTATTAATTCTGAAGGCTAAGGGAAAAAAAGGGACGTTCATAGATAAGAATGCTTTTGGGGAATTTATAATTAACAACTTGGAGAACACATTTTTTGTGTTTGTGAGAGAGTAAAAGTAACTGTGTGGTCATTTCAGCACATACACACACTGAAGGACAAACACGCAAGCACAGATTATCTCTCTAGCGTACATGTTTTGGCACATTTTGCAGTTCATTATGCAGTCCCATAGAGCAGGCTTATCATTTAAGTTGCAATCTATACTAAGCTAAGTATGGCCATTACCTGACAGATAGGACACAGAAATAGGCAAATATAATTGAATTGAATTACTTAGTTTTTTATGATATAAAGAGACAACCTGAAGTATTTTTCATAAAACTTAATGCCCATTTTGCTATTTATGCTGTGCTTAACTCTCTCAACACTGTCCAGTGTCTGTTTATGATAATTATACAAAGTGTCAGGTGGCTCTTTTTTGGAAAGAAAATACTTTAATGCATGGACAGAATGCACAACTGTGCATGTGCAAGAAAACATCACATCACTTTTTGTGCACAAGACACACATTTTTGGTGGTGTAGAAGCCCTCTGTGGTCTGTGGCCACCTCTTTGTGTAGAAGGTGGAATTCTTATTTTAGAAAATACATTGTAACAATATTAACACCTCTCAAACATCCCAATCTAGAACAAAACCACAGACTACTCTTTTTAGGCAGTTTTCATCAATTTAAGCAGTTTTCGAAAAATAATATAGTTATTGCCTCTGTGGATAACAAATCTTTGCACAGCCGTCATGAAACGGGTTAATAAAAGTGAGATTTTTGCACTGCCTATAGTGTCAAATTCTATCTAAGTTGGAAGAGATAACATCTATATGTGTGAGTAACTCAGGCATTTATTTAAATCTAATACTGTGTAGATGTGCACTATGTACATGAACTTAACGTTTATTATAATTTACTCCAGTATATTTAGCTTGTATTTAACTTTATTAATGGTTTTATTGAAGAATCTGATGGGAGCATAACCAAAGAATCCCCTTTTCTGCACAAAGACCTTTAATGTGAGAGAGAGGAGATTTAGAGACAGAGAGTAAAGTCACAGAGAATGATACAAAGGCTAAAAACCAAAAATCTAATTAAGTGTTCATTAAAGAAGAGATGAAAGCTACTGCTGTGGACTGCAGGAAATATTAAAAGTTTCTCACCACAAACCCCATGGCCCCCGTGGGCCCAAATTGCAAATATGCCTAGTTGGCTCTGGCCCTGACTTACTGCATTTAAAGACCTTAATGTCTGCAGGGTCAGCATGTGTTCTCTTGTACATGCCGTACAACTTTGATGAATGAATGTTTAAGTCAAAAAAGGCTATATTTTAAGCTCATTGTCATTGAAAATCCCTCTTCCCACAGGAGTGATTTCCTAAATTAAAAAAAATCAGTAAGAAGCTTTTACTCCCAGTCCTAAAAGTAGGAACAAAATATAAGTTTTTAGATTTTTTTGGCCAGTTAGGACTGATTACCTACTAAACAATCGATAAAGGCAGCCCCAGGGTGTGTTGATGGACAAACTTTGAGAGAATGCTTGGCTTAATTAATCACATCCTGTGGCCCAGCCACCAAACACACCTGACACCAAATTCATGATACTTAGATTTTGTCACATAGGGAGAATCTGTATTTCAGTTAAAGAAGATGAGCTGCTTCTTTCCTGTTGTAGCTCCACTTTATGATTTAGGCTGATAAGACAGCTGTATTTTAACATACAGCTGGTAGCTTGGCATTCAAGCTACACCAGGCTGGTGTAGCTTGAATGCCAAGTGTAAATGAGATTGAGCTCAGTCATATTATATTGTATAAGGTGCATGTTAGCAGCAGATGGCTAAAGAGGAAAATGGATGGAGAAATGTGACAGATTGATGGAATGGACTGAGGGTACATTTAGGTGAGACGAGGAAATGGGAGAGAGGGAGGAAAAGAGAAAAGAGCTGGTAGCTAATGGTGAGAAAACATTTTACTGGCAGCAAAGTGCAGTCAAGTGGTGGGAGAAGAAGATGGAGAATGAGAGAAATGAGGAAGAGAATATATAAAAATAGCAGATATATTTATTGCAATACAGCAGATTACCTTATCAAAAGATGAGAAAAATAGTTAAAAGGACAAAGAAAAAAGTAAGAGAAAAGATAGAGGCGGAGGTGAAAAATGGAAATAAGAGACAATGAAGAGGATGAAGAAGAGGGTTAGACGGAGAGAAGGAGAAGACTGGATTATCAGGTTGTAAAGAAGAGATGGCCACATAAAATTGAGAAGCAGAGAAGATTCAGTGGGCAGAGATGAGAAAAGGATGAGGAAGGATGGAAAAGGGGACAGATAATGTAGGAGGATTAAAAAAATAATAACTGGAGGATGACAGGAGAAGAAGTGCGGAGAGAAGGGTAGGTCAGCGATTCGTAAAAAAGAGAAGAGAAGGATGAGGAATGAGCTGGAGGGAGAGTGGATGACAAGATGATGAAGTAGGATATGACGTAATGAAAGATGATATAGAAGAAGAAATATAGAAGGAGGGGATAAAGAAAGAGGGAAGAAGGGTTGGATTAGACGGTTAAAAAGAAAGAGAGAGAAGGGGAGAACGCTGAGCTGATTTCCAACTGATGGATCTCACCCATAGCTCCAACACACACACACACACACACACACACACACACACACACACACACACACACACACACACACACTTGTTCTCTCACATCACAAGGGAGGGACAGATAGAAATTAAGTGAAGCTGTTTGTTCCCCGAGGAGCCCATTTTATCTTCTACGGAACATCAGTTCACACACAAACAAGCCACAGGGAAGACATGTCTGAGTGTGTGTCCGTGTCCATGTATGTGTGTGTAGTGCTATCTGTCTCTGGAGAGAAAGATGACGATAATCCTCCAAATGTCACCATGTCTCAAAGTGACACCTAACAAAAAATTACTCAAGGTGACCAAAAATAAAACATGTTTTTTAATTGATATTTAACTTTGCTTTTGTGTTAGTAAAACAACTGCAATCAGACTCTTGTCATACAGCTTGATGAGCCTGGGAATGGGTCTAGATTTTTCTTCAAAATGTGTAATAAGCATTTTTTTGAATAGAAGTCTTGAATAGAAGTATTTCAGTAAATGTAGCTTCAGCAAAAAAACACAGCCTTATGTCCACTGAGTGTGTCTCTTCATTCGATGGCACAAGAACCTGTGGAAAGCCATGCTTGCTGAGTTAAAACTTTACTTTTATAAAACGTGTGAAGAAAACGTGAAAGGAATGCTCTTTGCACTGCCTGCACTGAAATTGAAAAACAAAAGAAATCAGCTGCATAAAGACGGTACATTGACATGTATCCATCTTCATAAGGAGCTGTGATCACCCGCCACATGACTGATGAGTCTTTGCTCCAACCACCTTATGTGCTGAGGGCCACAGATCAGTGTGTGGGAGTGTGAAACTTCAATCCTTGGCCAAACAGAAATGCTAAATGCTCTACTGTGCCAAAGGGCCAAAGACTTTCACCTATATACAGTATATTTGGACAAACACACGGTAAGCATCTCACCTGTCAAGAGCAACCATTTATTTCCATTACATGTCCAGTTTTCCAATTCTCTCTCTCACACACACACTCACACACACCGGTTGTCATGTAGAGTCCCTTTCTGTCCCCTGTAGTGCTCCGTTATAATCACGGTTCAGTACTGCGATTTGCAATTGCACAAAGAAAACATTCCTTATCCATTAATGATAGTGAATGAATAACGAAGTGTATGTTTTTCCTGGATATGGCAACCATGGTTCACTCAAATAACTGTTTATTAGGTACGCCTAGCTAAAAGTCTAATACAGCAGTCCTGCAATAAATCCTACCTTCATGAATGGTATAATACCTCTGTATAATGCAATACAATTCAACAGACAATACAATACAACAAACTACACCCTCCAAACAATAATAAACTGGCAACTGAGTGTAAATTACATTTTCACCATAAATAAAAAAATATTTCTGTCACAAAAGTGTTACTTTAACTGGCCAAACTAAACTCTAAAGATTAAACATAATAGTTCTGCACAACAGAGAACAGTAATGCCAGTAAATGAGATTGAACTTAAAATAAAGTGCTTAGACATCCCAATATGAGCTACAAAATGTAAATATGCTGCCCAGAGATCATGACAACAGTGTTGTGCCTAACACGCCTTAATTTAAAAGATTAACAAAAAGTTAAAATAACTAATTACAAATAATTGCCCGCAAGGATGACGTTGCAGCCACTGCAGCCTGTTCGCAGATGCCAGCGGAAGCGATCTACTGGACCAATTCTAAAACTTTGGTTAGTTTACTAGTTTACAGTGCGGTTTGTCCAACATGCCAACTGGACACAGACTAAGCCTAAAAACACATCTCAGAGTCACTGGGAATCGTTGGAAGAAATTACTTTCATCTCTTTTACTGTGATTTGTCTGTTTGGGAAAGGAGGTGCTTTGAATTTTTTGAATTTGAGGTGACTGTATCCTAAACACACAACTCTTTTGGGCTAAAAGATATGTGAAACGCTGGGAAAATAAAAGCCAGTCAACAATCGCACAGGCAATGTTGTAAACCATTGAAAAAAATAGAGTAAGCTCCAAACCATTCATATTAAAAAGAACTGTGAACCATATTCAGGACTTTATTTTGGTGGGCCTTTTTTAACAAATTAGAGGGCAAGAGAGAGTTGGTTGAAGATGTTGCACATTTTGATTGTAGTGTGCGTGTTGGGCAAATGTGTATTGTTGTTTAATGAAGCCATATGGAAGAGGACTGAAACCATTGCATCCTGCAGAGACTCTGAGAGAGGGTGCAGAATACAGAACAAGAAAAACCTGAGCAAGGTATGGGAAGATAGAGAGAGATAGGTTTGTGTAAAAGGAGTTTCAGAGATTCTTCCTGAAGAACTGGCCTGCTGATGTCAGTCCCCTCAGGGATGGCGGCGTCGTACACACAGACAGAAAGAAAAAACAAGGTTGCTGGTGTTTTACAATTGCTCTGCTGCTGCTGTGTCCTGTTGGCAACATGTTTACACATCTGTCCTTCTCTTTTGTTTTTGCTGTGATGCAGTAAATTTACTTTTCATTATTACACAAAGCACACAATGAACCGAGAGCATCATTGCCAACATCATTAACACTCACTTTTCATATTATTATTATTGCATGTCTTCTGGAAAGCCATTTTTACAGAGAGGCTGTTTTTCTACTTATTTATGAAAATCCATGATGTTACACATTCTCAAACACACTGAGTTCAAAGGATTTATGAATATCAAGAAGCTTGGAGAGACTGAAATTAACCATCCCAACAAATAATGGTCAAAACTTCATTTTAATATTTACTGTGCAATAAATTCTTAATTATTTCTTATATTATGGCACAGCACAGCGTGATATATTCCACTATATAAGGATTTAATTAACAGAAAACTGTTTGAATAAAAAGATTTGCTTTCTGACGTGTCACTGAGGAACATGATGCACAAGTGAGTCAAATAAATAGTCTATGTGCCATTTACTGATAGTGTTAATACATGGTCCACCAATAATGGCCAATGTATACTTTTATTAGTTTTGAAGTAAAGCTAACTGGTGTTAGTATATTCTATTGTTGAATATCTCCCCATTTCTCCCATTTGTGGTTCTTTTTAGTGAGTCAACAGCATAGACTGTATAAACTAATGCTGATGTTTGTTTAATTGTTCAATCTTCTGATATATTTGGTTTTAATTAGTTATTTGATGCTATAAAAAGGGGGTGGGACGTCATGCTTGACAACTGTAAGTGTTCTTGCAACAGTTTTTTGGCTGGTGTATGGGTGGGACCCCAACACCACAGCTCCACGGTGGAGACTCTAAATAAAAATGATGTCACCTGCACAAGATAGCAGCACCAGTATCTGGAATATAAGTTATAAGATATAAGATATAAGCAGAGACACATCATCCATCTTTATATACAGTCTATGGTTCACACCACCAACAGACAGGTAACTTTTTCATTAGACAGGATTGGTGACTACATCAGTTCCACGTGGACCTGCAGGGGAAATCTAATTAAACTGTAGTGATTCAGCAAGTTATGCTACTTTTGCATTTTTAAAAGGATTTATTATCTAATCTGGTAGAAACTTTTAAGGAGGAACTTCCACAATACATTAGTAGGACAAGGCACAATAAACTAGTGTTTTAACCCCATACAAGAAGTGCTGAACAATAATAGGAAAATCAGATCACCTTCATAGCTGTGTGTTTGTGTATGGCCGAGAGGAGATATTCATTCAACCATGCCAAAAAGTTGTTTGACATTACACTCTGCCCAAAAATAACGCTTTAACAATAAATGGTATTCTGTAACAAATATGTCACAGCTAGTTCATTTGGAAGAACTCACCTTATCTGGAATATGTTACATGCACTTTTATTGTTCAAGATCCTCTCAAATGAACAGGTTTCTCCTGTAATCATCCTTGCATTGTTCCATAACCTCTAACAAGCAAATGAGACTAATGACCTATCAATCACACATCAAAGACAAAGCCCAGGGTAGAGTAGTCTTTCATACTTCAATCTGCAGTTTTGAGATTACAATAGATTCACAATTTTAAGGATCCTTAGTTCTATTAAATACAAATCAGCCAAAGATACACATACTGTAACCTACTGTAAAAAGGTTTGCTGATAATTTTTAACTACAAATGGTTTTTCCTCCTGCTAAATACACACACTCCATTTTATTCACTGCCAATACTTCAGTGCCTGTCAAAAAACAGACAAACCAGGCCTAAATTTCAAACTGCACATGCTCATGCAATGCAAAGGCAACCTGTCAAAGAAACATGCACGCATCTATAGTCCACGCACACTCAACCTCGCACCTGTCAGAGTCACACCTTGACACAAATACAAATCCGTGCACACAGCTGCACAAATTGTCCCTACATTGCATTCATTCACAGCCAATAATATGAGCTGTCAAATAGCAGGCAGACAGGCGGGCACATGTGCAGCCATGCGCCCACGCACACACATACACAACCACAAACACGCTCAAACCAAAATTTATGGACCATTTCACAGCTTTCATCGACGAGGAGTCCCTGTGCGTGCTAGAATGGTAAATACCAGAGGAAATTAGTTGTCCAGCCATGACAATCTGGCCATCTGTCTCCCACAGCAGAAACACAAATAAATAAATCAAATAATATGACACAGAATAGATGGCAAAATAAAATAAGAGAAGGGCTGTAGCTATTGGGATGAAAAAACAGGAGAGAATGGTGACATTAGAAGAAGGAATTAGGAAATTAAATGTGTTAGCCAACTGTTACAAGTAATAAAGGAAAACAAAGGGAATGCAGGGAAAGAGGTACAACAGACAGGGTCCCCTGGAGTAAATACAACACAGACAGTTTCTGCCTGAGACAAACACAGCACATTGATGGATTTACACTTGTTTTTGCTTCAACCATCATAAGAGCAGAACAAATTATTGAATTTACCTATGTACTTTCTTGAAGCTGTTTAGAGGTTGACAGGTAACTGAACGTCCAAGCTGAGAGTTGGTTTTGTAAAAATGTATACATATTAAACAACCAGGCTAGCAAAAATCTGTATTTGTGGGGTTGTAAATATATTCAGTAACTTTACAAGTAAACTTAAGTGGTCTGTTACTTTTTATGTCACAGTAGTTTAACAATGTTTTACTAGTTTAAAGCTAACATGTAAGCTACTTTAGATAACAGAAGGAATTGTTAGTTAGGACATTACAACATCAGTTAGCAAGATAACAAGCCAAGCTATGTCTGAATACAAAGCTGATATCAATCACATTTAAGCAAAGACAGAAGTCAGTCAGTTGTCAAACACAAAGGCAAAACTAAATTAATTGCAACCTTTACCAACCATTTTCATTGCAGGCATTTTAACATGTCTTAGTAGGAAAAGCACAGGTGTGATTATTTAACTTTTATTACTAATGATGGTTGCATTTTATTTAAGTGTTCATCCATCATAACTGTTAGGAGGAAAAGCACAGGCTTAGGCCTAAAAAACTATGACCAGTCAAAATGTCAATTTGTGAGGAAGGTCTACTCTAACGTTGTTGAAAAGTAAATTAAATATTGTGCAGGCCTTTGTAACATACACCTGGAGCCCTTAAAAATGTAGTGCTAGCTAGAGTCAAGGAATGTTTATTCGGGTTGCAAATCCAATTAACAGGACCTGTATCAACCAACATCATGGTGGTCATGGAGAAACTCCTATTGCTATGACAACATAGTCAGAAATTCCACACTTCATGATAAAGCTCCTTCACCTGTGTCAGCATTGTTTAGCAGTGAGCTCCCCTGAGCTTCTCTGATCCTTCACCAAAATGAAGTCTGGAGTTCCCTCGAGGTCTAGTTTAAAACCGAACTTCACCCCTGCAGCCACAGAGGTAGAAACCAAACAGCCTCAGCACACAGTGTGCTTTGAGATACAGAGAAGATCCACCCCAAAACGACATTCTCCTTTTCACAATTTCTGTAAATGACTTGCTTTGCCTTTCATGTTGTCTTGTTTCCTCTTGTTGGTCTTAAAAATGCACATTTTTGTCAAGGCTCAGTTTTGTTCTCATGCACCTATGATTTCATGAGACCAGTGGACACAGAAATAATTACTTTGTTTTCTTTACTGCCATTTGCTTTTATATACAGTGTTCACCTTACATTGGATCCTACTCTTGTGTGATACTCAATAAAGCTCATAAAGCTGTTGGTTTTTAATTTTTGCATATAGCCTTGAAATGTTTATCCAAGTCTTTCTAGATAAAAAGTACTAATCTCAGTGGGACTGACAAAATTCAAGGTTCATGAAAGTTAACCAATATCAGCGCAGTTCCGCTTTAGGGTGGATTTCTCTTTTCATAGCCTCAGAGGTCCTGAAAGCTCATCTGGAACCCAGTTTATCTTCCCTGCAGCAGTCACAGAGGTGAAACTTGCTCTCCTGAGACCCAAAAGGAAGTCAACACACCATTTTTGTGGAAAACACTATTCAGTGGCTCAGAAGCTACAGCTTTTGTTCCTTTTACCTCAAATTCGAATTGTCTTGAAAAGAAATTCCTCAGCAGAATTTCGCATACAATATTAACTATTTTCAATGGCATATTAAACTGCAGGAGTAATGCACTGCAGTCAAATGCCTTTTACATTACATTACATTACATTTAGGCATTTAGCAGATGCTTTTATCCAAAGCGACTTCCAAAAAATAAGAGCTTTGCATCAAGTGCATAGAACCATGATTGAAAACAACAAGACGTCTCATCAGACTTGTAAGGGCTGGTGATGAATCACAAGTGCTATAAGCAAGTACATCACTGCCAATGGCAGAGTCAAAAGAGCATTAAATCAAAGAACCAATGATCTTAGTACATTATCAAATACAATACATTCAAACTAGCAATATCATTCCACTATGGTATTGTGCATTTATGCTATACTTATAGAAACAATTTGTCATTTAAGTGCTATTGTATTCCTGGAACAAATGAGTCTTTAGTCTTTTCTTGAATTAGTTGTGATACCTTCATATCATTACTTTAATCAAATTAGTAACACACATAATTAGATGATTAAAAGACACCCACACTCTTGCTGCCACACATAGGATGTTGCTACTTATCTCCCCATCTCCACCTGAAGGTAGTTTATATTCTCTTTGACTGAAAAGGATGCCAACATATATGCGGGGAGTTTTGTGGTCTGCAGCAATATATTTCCCCAAAGACTGATGGTTCATTCTTCTCTGATCTTGTTTATTTATGATACCAATGCTAATGCATCAACATCAATGTGGTAATATTTAATTAAAGTTGGACAGGGATTAAATAAACTGAAGGCAGAAGCTACATTGTTGATTCCACAAGCTTCTCAGCAGTTTAACCTTCCAGCATTAATAACCCTTTCACATGCAGACTGATAGACCATCAGTCATCCCTGTTATCAGCAGCACTCTCTGACAGGAAAATGAATGACCTTGTAGTAGAGGGCTACCATGAGAGGCCGCCATGGTGTCCTCTTCTGACAAAACAACAAGGAGAGGATGTTCTTGTGATAGAAATTCTGACCTGCCCGGGTCACAATAGGTCACAGAGTGCCTCTACAAACTGTTGTTAATTTATCTGAGTGGATCTCTGCTGCTGGTCCAATGTTGAAATAGAAAGGAGAAAACTAACTGCTGGGTGACAATATTACTATTTATGAAATTTCAGTTTTTGATCATATTCTGATAAAGTGTAGTTCTCTGTACTACAGCAAATAAAACAACATCTTGTATTGATTTGAGTACAAGGTTTTGCTCAATCTGAGAAATTGGTCAGCATTTAACCTAATAATAAGCTATTAGAGTAGACATATTGTATTTATGGACTCATTTACTGACTCACTAATAGATCCTGACTGGCTTATATATATACTATCTTCCAAATGAAACAGTGGACAGTGAGGATTGTGCATTATTAATTAAGATAATAAAAATAAGCATCAGGAATTAGGAACATCATTTAAAGCTGGATATTGCAACAGATGACAGATTAACAGATGACACATGACTGAGAGGACTGCTGCTAAGAGAGGACATTTAAATCTTAATTTTTCTACTTTTTACTATGTGATCAGTTTCTATTCTTACACAGTCCTCCTAACAACAGGCCCATGGAATTCACAGTGAAGAAAGGCCACAGTGATTGACTGCTGAGTGATATTATTATTAGTAGTATTATTCACCTACGAGCTGATGTGCCCGGTGAGACGAACAGAAATGAATTCAGAAACTTTGTGATGGAAACTGAACAACAGAGATGTTGGGAGAAAAAGCCATCTGAAGTTGGAAAAAGTACAAAGGAGGTAAACTTGGAGGGTGAATATTGCACTAAAGGCAAAAACAAAATGTCATTTTTAAAGTTTTAGTGCATGTAGCACTGATTCTCTTTCAATCCAAATCAGGTCTCTCAAAGACAAAATGAAACCACAATGAGTATTGCTTCTTTGCTTGCAGTGCCCTGGAGGGCGTTGCCTTCTCTCAGGACTGAGTGTCCAGGCTGTTTCTGTCAGTGGAGTCTTCCATGTGGGGGGATCTAAGGGTCAAGTAGGAGGGAGAGGAAGAGGAGACTGAAGAATGACACAGATGTGCAAGACAGAGGGGAACTCTGGGTACTTGGCAAACAAAAGCAGGAAGAGGGGGAGGAGAAGGTGGGGTACTGGATGACCATGACGGAGAAAGACATAAATAAAATGCTAGTGGTGGGGAAGAGTGAATCCGTGAAAGGGGACTTTCCTGGAGAGAAATTCTCTTTTTTTAACCTACTACACTGTTTGTATGTATGTATGTAGGGCGCTAGCAGCTCAGGTGGTGGTGCAGATCGGCTTGTGATTGTGAGGGTTGGTGTTCAACAGCATGTTGTGGGTGAATGTGAGGCTACGTGAAGGGCATTTGGGATAACGGCTCTATATAAATGCAGACCATTTACCATGCGGAGAGGAAAATTACAGCCAAGCTTCAGCAGAATAGGCCCCTGTGGAGCAAGTCCATCTGTCTATGAGCTATCATGGCTTGTTTGCGGGAATGCTGGAGCTGCTGCGCTGAGCATCTCATGGACATTTTGTCTGTGGCGGAGCGTATAAACGAAATAGTGTCATTAAAAATGTTTTTGAGCATTTGGTTTTGTGAAAAAGTGTATTCACATGAGCATAAACAGTTGGGTGCACAGTACAAGCTGTTGGTGATAGATAAGGAGCCCAGATGCGATGTAATACAGTCAACTGGCAGAATCAGCACACGTTATAAATTCCCAATCGTTCTTCGTTAGTAAAGATAATCAACTGGAAAAGCAGCATTAGGGAGGCAACACATTTCAGGCTTTCATCAGTATTCCCCCATGCACTCTTCAACTCCAGACAAGTGTTTAATTCTACAACATAAAAGCCAAAAACAGCTTAAAGCCACTCTGTTTCATCCCCTTTTTAACAAACCACAAAAATGAGCTTCACTGGAACACTTGCATCCAACAAAAACCAAACATTTGTTGTTTGGAATAACATGATGGCAGGCATTAATTATCCACTTTATCCACAATGTAGGCTTTTAGAAAAACACCAAGAGCTTCTGACGGGAGTAGCAGTTGCATGGCTACACAGAAAGACAAAGCTGTAAGTTTAGAGGTTCAACTGAAATGGGTCACTCAGCTAAATAAGCTGTTTATATTCAGACTTGGCTGAATTGCAGGACACCTGGCACCATGATACACATTCTCAACAAGCATTAACTCTGCAGTGGATATTATTTCTGCCTGATCGTTCTACCTCAATCTTCTCTCCTTTAGTCAAAGTGGCAGCACTTTTGATGCACTTTTCCTTAAATGTCCAAACTCATTGAAACACAGCAGCAGTAAATACTGTTAGTGATGCCGTCCCCCACGCAGCCGAACGGTAATAAATATGTCAACTTGTTCTGGCGTCCCTTGGCTCAATCTGTGCGATAAAAGCCAGAGCACAGCAAAGGAATGCATTATCACTCCAGCGTTGACCACAATCTCATCAGGGATGTGATGGATGTACAAACGGACAGATGGATAGACACAGGGTTGAGACCACTGTAGTCTGATATAACATAAATGTATAGAGGGATGGTCAGATCCTTCACAACGTATTACCCCATCAGTCAGTGTCAGTTAGAAAATGCAGTGACACAGTGATAAGATGTATCATCCTCCCAGTTTCTGTCAAAATCCATTCCGTATCTAATCACGAATTTCAAGAAAACAAATCAACATATAACCCTTTTCCTCTTGCATCAAAAAATTGAGCAAAAAAGGCAGCAGTGCCAAAGACCTCTTAGTTGGAGGCAGGAGGACAGTGCCAACAGGCTGTTCATCTGCCTGTCTGAGAGACAAAAGGGGCAAAAGAGAAAAGACAGCAGAGGCGGCAAAGAGACAGACAGACAAAGAGTCTGGTAAGCAGAAAAAAGCCCAGAGTCACTGTGAATCACAAATTTAAATTGTAACACTGCGTCAGTCTCTGAGGACAGAGGAGTGTTATAAGGGCATTAATGAATCTAAGACCTTAACTGACATCTTTGTTAGGGTCCAATACCAGAGAGTACTGCTACAACACTACAACACTCCCTCTTTGCATTCCACTGTATTAATTTCAAACAAAAAAAATCCAACTCTGTATTTTGCTCATTTGGCTTGTTGCTCACCTTGTAATAACCAAGCTAAGTTTATGCACAAATAAATAAAATAATGTAACTTAATTGTCTGTTACAAAGTTACAAATATTCATTTGACAAGGCTCAACAATAAATTATGCACATTTAAAACACACTTGAACAAATGCAGAATATGACTAAAAGTGTTAAAACTACAACTGAAGATCAGTGTTTGAACAGGTCAGAGCACAGTGCCTATAATAATCTGTTCAGGGTGATGATCGCAGACAGGATAAGGATTTTTTGTAGATTGTTTTCCAGGCCAGAGGGATTTTGTTCTGTTGACCTCAAGGCAGTAACTGGAAGGACTGGTAGAAAGGGTGAGAGGGGTGCTGCTTGATCAGAGTGGCTTTCCTGGTTACTGACCGGTTATACAGTCCAGATAGCGGAGTTTGGCATGAACGCATTATTTTGCTGGCCTGATTAGTTATGTTGTGTCTGGTGGTGACAACATTGTACCAGGATGAAATGTTGCAGTTGAGAATAGATTCAATTAGTGTCCTGTAGACCAGGTAAACATGTCCTAGCTGACAGGTGCTAGTGGGCTTTATTGTACACAGAGTCGGTGAACTGGGAAAAGGACAAGTCGATCTTGCTCCCAACGTATTTAAAATATTTTACTTCTGGCCTTCGATACTGAGGTGGTTGTTGTGAGTCTTGTTTCTCTCTGCTCTCACAGCGTAGCTCTTTGGTCTTGGTGATGTTGAGCTCCAGGGAGATTTTTTCAAATGTCTGCAAATGCACCGCCTGGCTGCTGCAGGTGTATATCTTATGGAGCAAACTGAAGCTAAACACATGAACCATAAAAATGACTGTTGCTTGAAAGATTTTATAGATTACTCATTACATAATCATTACTCATTGTAATAACGTTACTAATTATTTAACAGCAAGAGTAACTAGTTACATTACTTGTGATTCATAACTCAGCACAGCTCCGTCAAGGGTGCGTTTAAACAACTCTAAAGCCTCCGCACCCACACATCGCACACAGAAAACATGACTATATGGTTTAACAAGCTGCCAGCCTACAGTTTAGAGGTATTTGTGAAACATCAACAGCTAGCTTAACGTCAGCCCCGGTGACTCCCTGGTGCTGTCATCACAATGAAGCTGCAGGGTTTGCCAACCCTCCAGATCGGAGCAGAGGGTTATCAGTGAGTAGATGTTGTTGGCAAGAACTCACAACATAGAGCCAAGCTAGCATGTACCAGAGCAGTCTGTCCACTGAGCACAGAGACCAAACTGATATCCACCATCTATCAAACTTCGTCAAAGTAACAGAGCGTTTCTGTGATTAGTAACTGTAATGTAATTACTGAATTCAAAATTGTAATCCTTTACGCTATTGGATACTGAAAAAGTAATCACATCACTCTAAAGTGTTACTAAGGGACTATCGAAAATGATGGGGATGGAGAGGGTGACTGAACATTTCTTTTAAAAAGCAAGGCCCTCCCCGGCATTATTAATTATTTATTTGGACCCTCCTGACTAGAGAAAAACTGCTACACCCTCCTAATAATATCTTAAAATAATAACACTAGGGACTGGAACATTTCAGTCTGCCATTTCTAACCAAAAGTAAAAAAATTGCCTGAAGCCTTAATAATATTAAAACAGTCCTATTCACACCATTCAGAGTTGGGGTTGTTGAGAGAAAGTCTATATCATGACGTCATATTAAATGCTGCACACACACACACATACAGCAACTGCAAACAATAATTAACAGAATTCATTGAAGAGACGTCCTCTCAATCGAAACATGTCGCACTACCAGATCTGTGACAGAAACAAAAAATAATAAAGAACACAGCTTCTTTTTTTGAGACGTGGTGAAGCGCAGTAATGATACATAACCCGCCATTAGCCGTCACTGATATCCATGATCCTTCACAACAAACTCTGAGTCTGTGCATCACATACAGAGAGAATACACTGAATGTTCAGTAATGAAATCAAATATCATAAAAATACATTTTAAAAAGGTTTTCAATCAATTACCGAACAACAATGTTTTATAGACTGCCCACACTAAAATGCCAAATGTCAAATATAAAGGTTTTTGATTGATTTGTTTAGTAAACTTTTTTGACTTGACTGGAAGAAGGGATGCTGAGGGGGCTGCAGCACCTCCTCTTCCAACGTCCCTGTTATCGGACTCACAATGCCCAGTTTCAAACAAAAACGATCAAAACCAACGCAGTAGAACGAGTAATATCATCTTTTGTATTCCACCCCTTCTTCTTCCTTGAACACCTATATTACCCACAATGCAATTCAACCGCCGACAGTTTGGCTGGAATGTGGGCGATGAGGAGTGGGCTACAGAGGTCTGGTATGCTCATTTCGTCACACCTCCAGATTTTTTTTCTTTTTCAAACTTGTAGTGTTCAGCCAGAACCGAGCTGACTCAAGCGACATCACTTGAGGCAATTGGTCCTGCTGGAGCCACAAAAGGCTTTATTCAACTTTCTTTACGCATGCAAGAGCAGTACTCCCCAAGACCTGAGTTCCCCTTTGATAGTCTTACAATTTTCATACAGCCACCATTTTTTTTATTAGCAATTGCCGAAATTATGGCAAACTAAACTAAACCAAACATAACAAAATGATGCATCCTGATCTATTCCAACACTCTTCACTTTCAGCAAACAAAACAAATTCCTAACTCTCCAGCTTCTCTAAACTCCCCTCTCCCCTAATCATTTTACATTACAGATCTTAAGTTCACATTTCAAAAAACTGATGTACCATCATGAACCCTGCCAGTGAGCTTTATGAATAATTCCTGTAATGTTTTGACAACCTCTTGCAGCTGTTGCAGAGTATTTCTGCGCTGAGGAAACGTTAAATGTTAAAGTACCAACCAACTACTGATTCATACAGGGCGCAGTGGATTTCTGCTTAACAGACTAGAATAGCGAGACAGATATGGAAGTGTTTTTCTCCTCATTCAATTCGTCTGACG
This sequence comes from Nannoperca obscura, assembly GCA_036024295.1. Taxonomy (NCBI): domain Eukaryota; kingdom Metazoa; phylum Chordata; class Actinopteri; order Centrarchiformes; family Percichthyidae; genus Nannoperca; species Nannoperca obscura. Next base: position 20,978 of record JAVQJL010104225.1, read on the forward strand.
GCTTCAACTCATTACATTGTGTCTGCTGTCGTCATTTCAACGGTCCACTGTGAACTGCCGATCATTGTGTGTGTGGCCCTCTCCTGTCATCCTTGGCTAATTTCAGGTCTATCATCTGTCATTAATTCCAGTCTTTAAACGATGCTCCGTTTAATGTTGCTCATTACCACCTATTCTATTCTGTGATTGGAAATCTGGCCTTTGGCAGAAAACCAGCTCTTTGGCAGATCTACTAGACTCTGATATAAGGAAACATCTACTGTAACTCCAGCTCTGCCCTCTTGCTGCTCCTGCAAATAAGACCAGATAATGAGCGCTTGGTTTATCCTCCTTATCCTCAGACTATTAATGTGTTTGGTTTGTTGCAACATTTTTAAGCATGAATGACGTCATAAGAGTTTCTTGTACCGTTTGTTCTAGAGCTGCAACTAAAAATTCTTTTGATTATTGATTAATTTGCTGATAATTTACTTTAGTAATTGACAAAATGATCCAAATGATCAATTTGGATCATTTTGTCAATCACGATTTGCAAGAGCCCAAGGCAGCATAAGGTTAATTATTTGTTTTGTCCGATCAACAGCCCCAAACCCAACGACGATTAATTAATCATCAAAATGGTTAATAATGAATTTTACGATGGGCAATTAATCGATTGTCTAATCACTGAATCTGTAGTTTGCTGCATTAATCCAATTTATATCAGAATTCTGATTCCTTATTTAGGCAGGTCCTTGTGCCCCATTATTTTACACTTTATACAAAGTATATTTGTAATGTAACAACATTATTTGCGTTGAATGAGAATGAGATGAAATCCAGTCTAATGTGATGGAAGCATGCTGCAGCTTCTAATACTTTTTTTACTGAAACTTTTAAATAAGGAGTGGTGAGATGGATTACTAGTCAGAACACATAGGCAATGCGCTAATAGGGGCATCTATAAAGTGTAAAACGCCTCTGCAATCTGTCGGCCATATGGTGCATAGAGTGTGTCAGCATTAGAGCGGGATGAGCGAAGAGACAAGGTTCAAGCCCCTCCAGGTGCATGAATCTTTAACAGGTGACTAAAAGATTAATAATGCCCTTACCATACTCGCGCTGCAGTTGAGCTGTGGAGGAAGCTCAAATGTAACCATTTTTGTAAACCAGCAAGGCGTTTTACATGTATAACTACCAAACATGTTTTCAATGATCTGAACTCTAAATGCTGACTCTTCATGACAAGGTGTGGACTCCTGAATGCTTAACAAGCCCAGCATGGCTGAATAAACCAAGTAAACTGTACAGTTTGGATTAATTCACAGATATTGTTATCACATCTATCTTTTTCTTCATGTGTTTGTATAGTGAACACCAGGGTACTTTTAATCAAAATTTCTAACCTGGAGAGACGAAAATTCTGACTGAACATTCCTCCTCTGAGTCCATTTAACGTTTGATCACACATCAGGGTGTTTTTATAACTGGGTAGTTTAAAGAATAAGGCCTGCAATATTTCTTGTACCGTTGTTGTTGTTGTTATAGTCAACAAATCCTATAAAAAGAACAGACAGACTAACACATTGTTGGCTTTAATACTTCCCCTGTCTGTATCTGTCAGCCTCCAACTCATTTGTTCCTATAAAGACATACATCTCATGAATGCATACTTTTATCAAAAAATTGCCAAATATTTGTGTCAAACAGCTGGACAAATAGCAAATTGTCACTGTCTTGTGAACACCACGTTTCTCCAAAACATCCAAAGCACGAGCTAAGGAAAAAAAAACGTTTTCAGCTTTATGACAATGTGTTTTTCAGATAATCCAATGGGTTGTAATGTACTTAATTCAGAAGGAGAATTTTCTCATCCTTTAAATGTGCACCATATCACAATTATGTGAAAATTTCTAATTTTCCCAATTTTGAGATATGTGCAAATAAGATATTTTAACCAAACAGCGGTGAAATGTTATATCAAGTCAAGTCAGTGTTATATATAAAGCCCTGACATGTCGCCCAGTGTACCAGTGTGGCTGATTGATCTGTTTTTAATTGTTCTATAGTTTAATAGAACAATGGAGCTCTGTGGCACAGAGGAATGAGACATATCAAGACAGTACTTGTTGATAAATTCATTGTTGGATGTGTTTATTTTACCAGATTTGGTTGGTGATAATGATTAAAATAGCATTTGAAAAAACAAATGTTTCTGATCACATTGTTAATGGCAGTTGCACTTTGGCAAAACCAGAATTTGTGTGAAGACACAATCGGCCCTTTGATGATTCCCATTTGTTTCACTTGACAAATGATTCGCCTTGATGACTAAACCTGAAAGCATTTCACTCGCGGAATGTGCAGGTGATAAATACCACCATGTATGACAACATCCATGTGTTAAAGCCATCAGCCACACGCACTGAAATGATGTCAACATACTGAAATCTCACCACAGGTCTCTGCATAGCAAAAGAAAGAATTATGTTTTCACGACAACGTTTCTGTTTTTTTTCCAGATGGCAGTGGAACAGAAGAACCCCAGGGCATTTTCCTTTGCTGCGAGAGTGCATGAATAGCTGTTTATGGGGTTAAGCAGATGCTTCGCAGTCAGTGGGAGTTGCTCTTTTTCCTGCGATGCAGATGGGGACCTTTTACTCCATCCACCACACTGGCCTTAGATCGAAAGTAACGAATCAGAGTGACTTATTTAATGAGTTGTGTTCTAGTTTTCTTTGAACGCATCTGGCCTCCAACTTTCTTCTTCCCAATGGGGATCTTCATGGGAAACTCTTTCAGTCTAGACCAGAGCTATCACAGGAACCCTCTCCTGCATGTTTCTACAGCATGTGGCCATAACCTCTCATTGCACTGATAGCAGCGGCTGCAGTGAAATCACACCATTTGTCACTTTTGGACACTCAAAACATAGATGAGTCAGATTGATCACACATAAATCTTTTTTTCCTCCTGTTCGTTGTTACACTAGAATCACGTTTCGAGAGACTGAGCATAAAACATGCCTTAAGTCAGAAAAGGACCATCTAAGCTAGTTTTGTGCTTGGCCATACGGTGCTGTAGGGCCACAGCTGTTAGTGGCAGAGGTCCTCCAGCCTGGGATTCCAGGCTGAAGGTCTTTGCCGGATACAGACCACATCCTCCTGTCTGCTACACACATAACTCTTTAAAATGGCCAAAGGACTTCCTAAAGTGTGTTGGGTCCATGCTTTCGTCATGTATCCACCTTCAGGTTTACCCCTCCAGAGGCGCTTGGTAAACAGCAACACTGCTCTAGATAAGAGCCTGAGTTTGAAGTCTTTCTGAACCACACAGACCTTGAAATTTAAATCCTGTATCACCTGGCTCATGTGTGTCCACAAGGGAGGAAGCCAGGTAATTTCAATCAGCGTCAGACCAGATGACACCAAGACACATATCAGCTCAACAACTGCTCACTTAAGAGCACTCAGCCTGCTTAACCAGCTCCTGGAAAGAGTCACTGTGCTGCACGCCAGATCAATATCTGAACTCCTCTTCATCACAGAGCCACAGTACTCTTTATACTCTACTGATAATAATACTACTACAGTTATACGACATGGTAGGACTTCAACTAACAACAGGAGATTATCTACACTGATGCTTTGACTCATCTTAATCAATGCCCCGCGTCAATCTGCCATCGATACGGAGCAGAGCATCAACGCAAACATCTAAATCATGACAACAGTTCAGCTAGTGTGTGTGTTTCAGCGAGTGGATTCATCAGTCACAACCTTGCACCGCATGAAACATCATTTCATACATGATTTCATCCTTGCACCACCAGTTAATGAGCCTGATCCAGAAACTCCCATTGGCCACGATATAGGTCAGGTTTGTCCAGTGGGGCGTGATGCCATGGCTCAGCACTGTATATTCCCCACTCAATGCATGGGCTAAGAGATGGGCTTCATGTTCCTGATACTTCTTAGCAATTCTAATTATGTGCACTTGGCAGCCTGACTCACTAGATAGATAGATAGATAGATAGATAGATAGATAGATAGATAGATAGATAGATAGATAGATAGATAGATAGATAGATAGATAGATAGATAGATAGATAGATAGAAGCATAATTTACTGCTGTATTAGATATCTGACTATAGTGAAAAGGTGGGCACAAACTGCTGAAACGGCAGGGTCTCTGTGTGATACTGTGACATTTCAACCTACTGATGGAGTTTGGTGTTTGGTTTCAGTCTTTAACGTGCAATAAACGTGTAAAATGCAATAACAAAAATCCTACTCACCCAAAATCCCAACAACGAAAAGTTTCAGTACTGCGAACTCATTTGTATCCATCACGCTGAGAGAATCCAGTCGGACTTTGAAAGAAACCTCAGCTGCACCTCCGTGGACATGTGCATTTGAAGCGAACCATTATTAAAATTATCCCAAATGTGCAAGTCCGACTTCCGTCATGCTTTCACGAGCCAGAAGAAAAGCGTGAAGGATTTGGATCGTAAAACGAGGAGAGCAAAGACAAGGAGGACAAGATAAAGGAAGAGAAGAAGAAATCGGATCCCAGAGCGCGATTTGTGAGTGCCCTCGTGATGATCGCGGCCACTTCTCTGTGCAGTCCGGAGTCAGAGCTCAGGACCACTCACACTGCATCCTCTGTGGGAGGAGGGGGGGTCCTCCGAAGCACAAGCTGGATTATATTTAGCTTCTGAATAACTGCGCAGACCCATTCCCTTTCATCTTCTGCAGGAGATGTTTAAATGTGAGGTAGGACAGTGGATGGTTTTGGTTTTTTTTTTTCTGTTTTCTTTCCCTTTCCCCCTCTTATTATGGCAGACATGTGAACAAACGTGAACACATGCGCACATGCATACACTAAAAACTAAAATGGTTGTTAAAAAAAAAAAAGTTGTCATCAGAGTTTGCCTAAAACCATGTTCTTGTAAAGTATACTGTAATAAATTATAATGTCATCATTTTAAAACAATTGTTATGTCATTATAATCAGACAGATCAAATTATTCTGTCAAGCTGCATCACTGAACAGCTCATACAAACGCTTTTCCTGTTAATCAACACTGACCTCGTCTGGTTTCCTTTTAAATTGCACCTCGATGAGATAACAGAGGTCTGCCTGGATCACTGCAACCGCTCAGATAATTCAATAACAGGGTGGGTTCCGTTTGAATTCGTAGGCCTCTTTTTATCCACCCAAATCATACCGATGTATTTCTTCAGTGGCTTTTATTAACAATGTGATTGTTCTTAGGACCGAGTTATTGTTGTGCAAGTCACAAGTCCTAAAGTATTTTAAGTACTTCTATGTAATTATGTGCTCTTCACCAAATGTAATGCCATTTTTACAACAGGGTAACCGATTACTCACATTTAAACAAATCAGGAATGCTTTGTATTTGTTAAAACAAGTGAAACTGAACCTAATCATAAAAAAGTAGTGCTGACACTGCACTCGATGCATATAGCCATATTAACTAGTAGCACAACAGAATGAATGTTGTATGTTTCCGCTCTTGTTATATTTCAATAACATACTCTATGTTATCTAAGGTATCTAGTATTTTCAAGGAAAAATACTCACCTCCAAGTAAAGTCTAGTCACTGGTGTTGAGTGGCAAGTCGAGTCCACAATGATCAAAGTTGTGACCTGAACCTGACTGGAGTCCAAGTCATGTGACTCGAGTCGAGACCTGTGCTATATCAGTGTCACTGTTCGTAAGTAACAGTAATAAAACATGTATATCCGAATATGGGGAATAGCTTAAGAGGATGGCTGTAATGTTATTGAAGATCAAGGTGAATAAATGAATCATTTTTCACGTCTGCCAGGCCCTTGTGTACGACAGTTGTTGGTCGCTGTGATCATTGCTCCTGTTCAAAACAGATATTCGCTCCTCACATGCTGCCAAAGTAAGTGACGAGGGACAAAATCAACAATCCTAGTTCTGTGCAAAAATGGATTCCAAATATGGGCCTAATATGAACAGGAGGAATGTATGAGTAAACATACAGTGTGGGCCTGTGAGTACTATTTTAACAAATGTGAACCTGTTATTTAACCTGCGTGGGAAAGTCCCTCTTTGTTGTATTTTTAAAGACTGGTGTTTTTTGTTGTTGTTGTTGTTGATGTTGTTGAATTGCTGTGGGGGGGGGGGGGGGGGGGGGGGGGGGGGGGGGGGGGGGGGGGGGGGGGGGGGGGGGGGGGGGGGGGGGGGG